>JAODAL010026237.1:0-57136 GCA_025379985.1 Phyllomedusa bahiana
CGAATTGGTAACGGCTTTCCTTCTCCTCTCTGTATGGCATCAGTTATGGGCGTCAGCGCAGAGAAATATCATCCCCTTTCTTTGGCCTCTCTTGATTTTTTAACATGCTTCTGGATACAACCGCCATTTTGTCATCAAAGAAGGTCTTGTCAGTAATATGGATTTTCCACAGTGGTGGGTACCACGATTGACAGTTGGGCTGCTTCTCATGTGGTAAGGATTGCGTGATGCTTTTTTTGATGTCGACATGTGTGGCCGTGACTGGTGAGGACGAGGGAGGTAGATAAGGGGGATTTTTTTTTTTTCTGCAAAAAGACAACGGAGACTTGCTGGATTTGGCAGGTTTGCATTAACACTTGATGGACCAGTGATTTGGCGACGCTGTTTTGTTACTGAGATTCACAGGGCCCTGAGCCCAGCGATGACGGGCCTTTGCGGTCCTTGCAACTGACGAATCCCGCTGGCTTGCGTGTTGTAGGCAGTACTGGAAGGAGCACTTCTCTCGTACCTCTACCTCATTGTCCTACCCCCCTCTTTGCTTTCGCTTCCCACCTGAATTTCGCTGCCATGTTCAGAAACTATTATTAATTTGAGAAGGTATGGAAGAGTTTTGAAAGTCTCTTATTAAAGTCGGCAAATCACAGCTATTTCTAATCCCTCAATATCAAAACAAATTTTGCTGGATTCATATATAATGCAAAGTAGATCTATCAACAAGATGGCCTGCGCCAAAGTGAAAAAACACGTATCTGAAATGTATTCGGATAATAAAGGTATTTTTGGCACACTATCAATTCACCTGTGGTGACTATAAAATTGCTGTATACAAATTTAACTGCAAGTAGTTCTATCAACAAAAGCTGGCCTGCGCCCTAAGTGAAAAAAACACGTATCTGAAATGTATTAGGATAATAAAAGGTTTTTTGGCACCTAATCAAATTCACACTGTGGTGGACTAACAAAATTTCCTGGATTCAAATTTAACTGCAAAGTAGATCTATCAACAAAGTGGCTGCGCCAAAGTAAAAAAAACACGCATCTGTTAGGTATGTCGTATAATACAAGAGTTTTTTGGCACCTTTCAATTCACCTGTGGTGACTTAAAATTGCCTGTATTCAAATTTAAGTGCAAGTGCCTCAATGAATCAAAACTGTAGTGCGCCAAGTCCAAAAACACGTATCTGTTTTGTATTCGTATAATTACAAGATATTTTTGCACCTTTCAATTACCTGTGGTAACTATAAAATTGCTGTATTCAAATTTAAGTGCAAGGTGCCTCAATGAACATAGCTGTAGTGCGCCGATGTATATAAAACACGTATCGGTTATGGTATTCGTATATACACGCTATTTTGGGCAATTTCATTTTCACCTGTGGGTGACTAAAAATTGCTGTATTCAAATTGTAGTGCAAGCTGCCTCAATGAACAAAGCTGTATGTGCGCAAAGTAAAAAAACACGTATCTGTTATGAATTGTATAATACAAGATATTTTGGGCACCTTTCAATTCACCTGTGGTGACTTATAAAATTGCTGTATTCAAAATTTAAGTGCAAGCTGCCTCAATGAACAAAGCTGTAGTGCGCCAAGTAAAAAACAGTATCTGTTTTGTATTTCGTATAATGCAAGATATTTGTGGCACCTTTCAATTCACTGTGGTGACTATAAAATTGATGTTGGATTCAGATTTTAAGTTGCAAGCTGCCCCAATAACAATGCTGTAGTGCGCCAAAGTAAAAAAACACGTATCTGTTATGTATTCATATAATACAAGTTATTTTTGGCACATTTCAATTAACATGTGGTGACTATAAAATTGCTGATTCAAATTTTAAGTGCAGTGGAATATATCAACAAAGGTGGAATTGGGCACAATTGAAAATGAACACCTATCTGAAATGTATACTGTAAATAAAAGTGGAGTTTTGCACCTAACAAAGACTGCAGTTGCTAGAAAAGATGTGTATTCCTATAAGTTCAGGGCTGCCCAATTTCCAGGAAATATTTCAATAGAAACTTTAATAATAAAGCTATTGCAGTTGCATGTCTACCACTAAAAGGTCTTGGTGAACTTTATCCAGTATTCTTTATAGAGCTTGTCTGTGTTTCACCCGCGGGCCCCCCCCCCCCCCGCTACCCCTCCGTGACTTTACAGCGGTAGATGGCTCCTTTAAATATTCTCAATGCTTAATTCATAAAATCTTCCAATCTCTAATCTAACTATATTGTAAGGATCACAGCTAATAGTTAGAGGTTTCTCTGTGAAGAATTAGAATAATTTCGACTGAGCTGTTTGGACAAAAGCAGAGCGCACGTCCTTATGCTCTGAGACGGCTGAGGAGGGACACTGATGGCTGATCTGGGTAACGCGGTTCTTTGTAAAACAGAGGGTCATGTGATTTTTCCAGCCAATCGCAACCATTACACATCCCAGTCATGAGCATGGGTAGCACACACTTCTCTCCTGCTCCTATTCTGGGGGGGGTTTTGGGGGGGGGGTGGGGGGGCGGCTTGGCGAGGGTGGGGGGAGGGGGGGCGTGGATTCGGGGGTTAGGGTTGTTTTGTGATGGGGTGTGGGGGAGGTGGGGGGGGGTGCGGGGTGGGGGGTTTGGGGGCGGGGGTGGGTAAGGTGTGGAGGAGGGTGGGGGGGGGGGGGGGTGAGTGGCGGGGGCGGTGGTATGGGGGGGGGCGTGGTGGGGGTGGGGCGCTTTTGAATCGTGGAGGGGGGGGGGGGTGGGTGGGGGGTTGGCGGGGGTGCGACGGGTGGGGTTGGGGGGGGGGGGGAGGGGTTTGTCCGGGGTGGTTGTGTTGCGATTTTTTAACATGTTGGTTGGGCAAGGGTGGAGAGGTTTAGTATTTTTCTTTTATCATTTCGGTTTTCGTGCTTTTTTTGTATTGTTTGTTACTTTTTTTTTTTTTTCTGTGTTATGTGGTTTGTTTGGTTTGTGTATTTTTTGGTGGGTCTGTTTGGTTAGGTTTTTTTGGGTTTTTTTTTTTTTTTATTATTATTTTTGTTGTTCTTTATTTTTGTTCCTTTATTTGTTTTTGGGGGTGGATCTTTTTCTTTTCGGTGGTGGGGTTTTTTTCTTATTGGTTTTTTGGGTTTGTTTTCTTTATTTTTTTGTTTGTTTTTGTTTTATTTTTTTTTTTTTGTTTTGTTTTTACTTTAGTTTGTTTTTTTTTTTTTTTTTTTTTGTGGATGGTTGGGTGGTGGGTTGCGTGGTGGGGGGGTGGGGGGCGGGGGGGGGTGGGGGGGGATGGGGGGTGGGCGGCGGGGGTGTTGGGGGAGGTGTGGGGGTGGCGGGGGGGGGGTGGGGGGGGGGCGTGGGTGCCGGGCGCTGGGCAGGGCGGCTTGGCGTGGTCGTGGTGTGGGTGGGTGGGGGGGGGGGGGTGGGCGGGAGGGGGGGGTGTGGTGGGGTTGGATGGGGCGGCTGGGGGGGACGGGGGGGGGGGGCGAGTTGGGGGGGTTTGATGTGGTTGGGGGGGGGGGGGGGGGTGGGGGGCGGGGGGGGGGGGGGGGCGGCGGGGGGGGGTGGTGGTCGAGTTATTGGGGGGGGGGTTGGGGGCGGGGTGGGCGTTGGGTGAGGGGGGCGGGGGCGGTTGGGGGGGGCGCGGTGGTTTTTGGGGGGCGGTTTATGGTGGGGTGTGGAGGTGGTAGGGGTTAGGGGGGGGGGTGGGGGGGAAAGGGGTGTGGGTGGGTGGGGGGTGGTGGGCGGGGGGCGGCGGTGTGGGGGGGGGTAGGGAGGGGGAGGGGGGTAGGGGGGGGGGGGGGGGGCGGGGGGGTATCGCTTGGAGGGGGTGGGGGGGGAGGGGGTGGGGGCGGGGGACGAGGGGCGGGTTGGTGTGGTGGGTGGGGGGGGGGGTGTGGTGGGGGGGTGGGGGTTGGGAGGGGGGGGGGGTACGGGAGGAGGGGGCGTTGTGGGAGGGTGGGGTCGGGGGGTGTTATTCGGGGGTTGGGCAGGGGTGTGTTGGGGCGTGACGGGTGGGGGGGGGGGGGGTGGTTGTGTGGGGGGGGGGGGGGGGGGGGGGCGGGTGGGGGTGGGGGGGGGGGGGTGTGGGGGGTGGAGGGGCGGGGGGGGGGGGGCTGGGGGGTGGGGGGGGGGGGGGGGGGTGGATGGGGGATGGATGGGGGGGGGGGGGGACAAGGTGGGGGGAGGGGGGGGGGCGGGGATGGGGTGGGGAGAGGGGGGGGGGAGGGGGTGGTGGGGGTAGGGGGGGGTGGGGGTGGGGGGTGAGGGGGGGGGCATCGTAGTTTTGTTTGGGGAGGGGGGGCGTAGTCTTGGGGGGATAGTGGGGGGGGTGGTGGGGGGGGGGGGTGAGTGGGGGGGTGAGGGGGGGGGGGGGGGGTGGGGTGGGGGGGGGCTGGGGGGGAGGGGGGAGGGGGGGGGGTGGGGGGGGGGTGGGGGGGGGGGGGGGGGGGGGGTGGGGGGGGGAGGGGGTGGGGGGGGGGGGGGGTGTGGGGGGGGGGGGGGGGGGCGGGGGGTTGGGAGGGGTTGTGTTTTTTTTTTTTTCTAGTTAGTGGGGAGGGCGTTTTTTTTGTTTTGGGGGGGGGGGGTTTTTTTTTGAGGGGCTTTTGCTTGGGTTTTTATTGTTTTGGTGTTTTTTTTTTTATAAAAATTTTTTGTTTTTTTTTTTTTTTTGTTGCTTTTTAATTTTTTTTTGGTTTTTTTTTTTTTTCTTTTTTTTTTTTTTTTTCTTTTTTTTTTTGTTTTTGTTTGGTGTTTGTGCAACTGCGTTTTCTACATATCCGTTGTTTGTTAAGAGCTGATTGTGATGGCTCTTGGCCGCCCAAAAGATAAGAAAGTAATAAAAAAAAAAAAAAAAAAAATGGACAACCCACTGGATGTGATTGTACTAATAAACGACGGGGAGGAAGTAGGAAAAGGTCCGCCGTCACCCCGGCCCCGCGCCCGCCTTTTTCTTTCCGGTTATACTTTCGCCCCGCGTAAACAACCCTGCACCCCCACTGGGAAGACCCCGCCTCCGCGGGGGGGGAGGGGGGATGGACGGGGAAAAAGGGGGGGAGGGGGGGGGGGGCGGAGGTGGGGGGGGGGGGGGGGGGTGGGGGGGGGGGGGAAAGGGGGCCGGCCGGGGGGGGGCGGAGAGTCGCCCCCGGGGGTGTGTTTCCGGGGGGGGGGAGGCCCGGCGGGGGACGCCCGGAGGGGGGGGGGGGGGCGGGAGGGGGGGGGGGGGGGGGCGGGAGAGGGGCGGGGGGGGGCGGGGGGGGCCCCGGGGAGGGGGGGGGTACGGGTATACATCCGCCTCCCGCGCGGGGGGAATGGGGGCGGGGGGGGGCGGCCCCGGCCCGATTTTTAGGGGTTTTTTGGTTTTTTTGTGTGGGTGTTATAATTTTATCATTTGTGTTTGGGCGTCTCGTGGGTCGTATGCGTATTCTGTGTGTCTGGTTAATAGTTTAGGTTTGAAATAAAGAAGAGCTTGTGGCTCAGCGTTTTAGTGGGACGTGTTTTTTTGTTAGTGGTTGATTTATATTGTTTTGGATGTAGGTTTTTTTTAAACATTAATGATAATAAAATTTTTATCGCTATCTTAGTTTTTTATTTCCGCATTTGATCTCTTTTAAAAATATTAAAAAATTTTGATATCAACATATAAATAAAAAAAAAAAACTGTTCTCGTTTTCTACTTTTTGTCGATAATAATCGCTCAACACTATTGGTGACCACTCCAGTCAATCAGTGGCTTCAGAGGTTTTGTGCCTTTTCACTGACTTCACAGCTTAGTAAGTGAATTGTGAAGTAGCGGTGATCTTAATGAAATTGTATATGACTGTGGAAGCCACTGGTCGGCTGTACCGTATTATCCACTGGTCTAGGGGACTGGAAGTAAACAGAGAGTGCCAACACTGTCAGCAACTAGAATGGCTGTAAGTACAAAGGGGAGTATATGTTTTCCATTATTTCATAAAGTATTTTTATTTTGTATATGCCTTTGTTTTTTTTATTAAGGCAAACAACCTATTTAAGCAGTAAAGAAAAAAATCATCTTCATCTGGGAATACAGTGATTATTGCCTTGGGAAAGAACAGTTAAGCTCTGTTCCCTTTTCTAGCTGGTGGACTGCATGGTGTTAAAAACAGGCTGGACAAAGAGTCAAGCATATGGCACGATCACAACATGCATATGAATCCTATCACTGTGCTTCTGCATGAATGTATGAAGTTCTCTTGCACACTTTAGCCATGTGTGCACTTGCCTTGAACTCACACCTCCCTGAAGAAAGTACAGGATGCAGATGTGCCTTTCTTCAAAAGCACATTCTCATTACAATATGCAGTACTGTTTCACTGCATTAGGCTCTGATGCTTAAAGCTTAATTGAAAGAAGGCTTGAATAATAGAACCAAATAAGTATGGGACACTAGCAAATATGTAATTGGTCTAGTGTGGAAGAACTTAAATATCCAAAAATAAATCTATACATGTTGCCACGTCCCTATTTTTAAAGAATACCTTATGAACAGTGATTTTAGAAATGCAAATTTCTAACAATATATTCTGGGATAAAAACAGAGATTATCTGTCAATGGGCGGATATTTCATGTCCTTTACCTAAAATGTGGACACTGTATACAGGAGAGTATTGTTAAATGAAATTATGTAGGCACTGTATGCAAAATCCTCTTATGAACACATTTTCACTTGAGTACTTGAGGACTCCGTCATAACTATTTAAGGATTTATCCATTTCTCATATGGTTGAACTTGACAACATCAATAGTTTAACAGTATGACCAGTGTTAATGTTTGACCTAACTATAATTTAAATTTCTTCATACCATAAGCTGAAAGCAATTTTGCCATTTCACAAAACCCCTTCTCCCCAAAATCTCCTACAAGCTGGCCTCAAAGAACGGAGAGATGTCAATACTTGCACATCTGTCCCCCATTCGTGTCTATAGGAGTCCTAATTATACAGTGCTTGAGCACATTCACTCAGCTATATTTGGAACGCCTATAGAAACAAATGGGGGTAAACTGTGCAAGTGGCAAGACCCCTTTAACGCTAGGGCTACACACAAACTGTCTGTGGCAAGATTTTTCCATTTCAATGATTAAATTACACTTTGAAGATTTACTAACCCTGTGTCATACTTTTTACAGTAGCTCATGCTCTACGATAAACCTATTGCATAGCTAGACTTGTCTAACTTTTTATACCAACCGTTGGTTGGCTTACTTTACATTTTAGAAATACTAATAAAAGTTACATTTTAGATACATGATTTGTTGTTTTGGTATAGTTGGCTTACATTATTTGTGGCTATTTAAGCCAGACATTTAATCTACTAAGCCACATCCAATTTCCCTCAAAATCACATGCTGTTGTTAAGTGAGGCAAAAAAGTGTCTAAAACACACTTAAAGGGGTTCTCTCACTAAAATAATTAGCTTTTAACATGTAGGTACAGGTAATTTGAATGTTTTTTCTAAATACATTGCTTTGTTGATTTTTCTTTGGTCAAGAGATAAAGAAGATTTTAGAGCACACAAGTTTCTCTGGTTACTGTTCATCTCTCCCCAACTCTCCCTTTTCTTTCTTAGCGCTCATTGATCCAAACTGCCGTAGTCAGTCAGTCTGTCCATGGAGAATCACTCACTGCTGAGTCTTATTTCTAGCACAGAAGCTTTGTTTACCTAAGGTAAGGATAAGTTTTAAGCCTTAGAGCTCTCTAGCCTTTTACACTGCTATTAACAAACCTCCAGCAGTCATTCCACTGCAAGAGGATCAGCGAAGAATGGCAGAGCTGATATGCCAATCACTGCTATAGACCCACCCACAGCCTGAAGTCTTAAGCTGTCTGAGGCTCTGTGAAACTCCATGTTGAGAAAACGCCTTTAATATATGTTTTGGTGCATTTTACGAGAAAGTGTTGGGGCAAACACATTAGTAAATTTGCCCCAATGTGCTGGATAATTGTATAGTTAAATTTGTAAAATCCCACTGTAAAAGCTCTGTGTGTAGCATCAGCCATGATAGAATGCATGATTTTAATCATATTTGCTTTTTGCGTGGGGGGAATACTGTCAATACTGTTTCTGACAAGAAAAATAACACATCCAGGCAGAAATGTTGGATTGCTGCAAAGCTTAGCATGCAGTTATGTCTCAGGCATATATACGCTTAAATGATTATTTGTGGGGTCTGATTAGATACAGGGTCTTTCCACAAGAGGGCATAAAATTGCTTTTCCAGCTGCTCTGTAAAAAGGCTCTCAGAGGCTACTTTTGGGTAGTGTACATTTTGGTTAGGGATATTGAACTGCTGGATATGACATTACTGTGAAAATTATTCCATGTTTGGTGCTTTTTCGCACGGCACAGAGCACTATTGATCCGGCAGAGTAAGAGAGGAAGAAGCAAGGTTAAATAGGGTCAGCGCCCGATGACGACCAATCATCGACGCGCTGGCCCTTTAAATCTAGCAGAGCTGCCATGCACGTGCCCTAGCCAGCTGGGGCGCGCGTGACAGCCTGCAGTCAGAGGATGAGGAGCGAGGTGAGTATACAAGGCTGGGATAAGTGCCGCGAGTCACGGCTCCGCCTGCCGCAGCGGGGTTATGAGTGCGCATGTAACCCACAACATGGGCAGCGGGCGTACTCGTAACAGTTCAGTTATGTTCTTTTCATCCACAGGATCCTAAAACTGTGAACATTATTCCATGTTTGGTCTGCAAATGATTTATATAGAGACAGAAGGATGTTTTGTCATATGCATCTTGGCCTTTTTTGATAGATTTCATTATTTCATTGGCTTAGAAGCAGCCGCCTGGAACTAGTTGATAAAATGAAGCTTAGTGGACACCAATATCCCAAGGTGGTAGTTTTACCCAGTGATTTTCTTGTTAATATGTAACTGTAAATTTGTTATATCAGTAAGTACTCGTGATTTACCATATTTTATCTTCACCTACTAAAGAAAATCAAAAGTATGTGCTAGTTGATTGTTTCCTAATTTCTTTTAAATATAAATCAAACGAATCTTGAATGTGCTCTTTTTGGCATTCATTTTATTTGCACATACTTTGATAAAAGGATCTCAGGGCAATATCATGAAAATCCTAACATTTTTTTACTGATATTTATGCTGCAAATATGTTTAACATCATTATCATTAAACTATTTTGCCCAAATCTCTTCCTTTCCCAAAAAGTTTTTTACTCTTTTATGTCAATGACACTTCATAGCTTAATGTCATCAGAAAATTATTTTTGTAGACATTCTTTGAAAGAGGGTTATCACTCTTAGAACACAGAGCAATATCCAGGACTATTAAATGTATGTATGTATTCCCACACTAATGACATATCCACATGCAGTGTCGAACTGGGGGGTCTGGGGCCCACAGGGGAATTGATCTTGGGGGCCCACCCTACTGTACATGAAAATATTACCGGCCTCTCGGACATAAATGCGCCCATTTTACTAATAATTCAGGGGGTTTCAAAACAGAACTGTATTGGGTAGTACAATAGCAAGTTAGTCACACATTTGTCTGTAGCTCCATCCATATCCCACCACTAGCCGACATACAATATCCCCTCCATGTTTCCCTTGGTTACGCAAACCCCACCACCCTTTTAAATAATCAAACCACAAAAAGTAAAAAGGTGTAACTCCTATCACAGGGTCAGGTGTTCCCTCACTCTTACAATCAGGCACACATGTATGCTGCCACTATACCCGCGCCGATATAACCTACAACACCGCCATATAGCGACCACACAGAGGTCAGACTCCAGCTCAGGTATAACCTACAACACCGCCATATAGAGACCACATAGAGGACACACATCAGCTCAGGTATAACCTACAACACCGCCATATAGAGACAACATAGAGGTCAGACACCAGCTCAGGTATAACCTGCAACACCACCATATAGAGACCACATAGAGGTCAGACACCAGCTCAGGTATAACCTACAACACCGCCAAATAGAGACCACATAGATGTCAGACACCAGCTCAGGTATAACCTACAACACTGCCATATAGAGACCACATAGTGGTCAGACACCAGCTCAGGTATAACCTACAACACCGCCATATAGAGACCACAGACACCAGCTCAGGTATAACCTACAACACCGCCATATAGAGACCACATAGAGGTCAGACACCAGCTCAGGTATAACCTACAAACACTGCCATATAGAGACCACATAGAGGTCAGACACCAGCTCAGGTATAACCTACAACACCGCCATATAGAGACCACAGACACCAGCTCAGGTATAACCTACAACACCACCATATAGAGACCACATAGAGGTCAGACACGATCTCAGGCATAACCTACAACACCGTCATATAGAGACTGCATAGTGGTCAGACACCAGCTCAGGTATAACCTACAACACCGCCATATTGATACCACATAGAGGTCAGACTCCAGCTCAGGTATAACCTACAACATCACCATATAGAGACCACATAGTGGTCAGACACCAGCACATGTATAACCTACAACACCACCATATAGAGACCACATAGAGGTCCAACACCAGCTCAGGTATAACTTACAACACCACCATATAGAGACCACATAGAGGTCAGACACCAGCTTAGGTATAACCTACAACACCGCCATATAGAGACCACATAGAGGTCAGACACCAGCTCAGGTATAACCTACAACACCACCATATAGAGACCACATAGAGGTCAGACACCAGCTCAGGTATAACCTACAAAACTGCTATATAGAGACCACATAGAGGACAGACACCAGCTCAGGTATAACCTACAACACCGCCATATAGAGACCACATAGAGGTCAGACACCAGCTCAGGTATAACCTGCAACACCACCATATAGAGACCACATAGAGGTCAGACACCAAAGCTCAGGTATAACCTACAACACCCCCACATAGAGATCACTTTAGATGTCAGACCACCAAGCTCATGGTATAACCTACAACACCGCCATATAGAAGAACCACATAGAGGTCAGGCCCACCGCTCAGGTATAACCTACAACTCACCTTAGATGAGACCACATAGAGGTCAGACACCAGCTGAGGTATAACCTACAACATCGCCATATAGAGACTGCATAGATGTCAGACACCAGCTCAGGTATAACCTACAACACCGCCATATAGAGACCACATAGAGGTCAGACACCAGCTCAGGTATAACCTACAACACCACCATATAGAGACAGCATAGTGGTCGACACCAGCTCAGGTATATACCTACAACACGCCATTTTTGATACCAAAATAGAGGTCAGCACCAGCCAGGTATAACCTACAACACCACCATATAGAGACCACATAGGGGGTAAGACACCAGCTCAGGTATAACCCTTACAACCCCGCCATATAGAGACAACATAGAGGTCAGACACCAGCTCAGGTATAACCTACAACACTGCCATATAGAGATCACATAGAGGTCAGACACCAGCTCAAGTCACATCAAATTACAGTGAATACAACGTTGATCCAATATAGATGTAAAATAACCCCTGAAATCAGGGACTCACCGGAGACGTCTTATCTGATGAGTCGTTCGTTTCTTCTGCATCCGTTCCACACCACCATGAATGCTGTCCCGGCCCCCAAACTCATCCCTGCAGAAATTACACACATATCTTAGAATCCTCAATTTTCCAGTATCTCTTTATCTATTCCCATCTCTGTACAAACTGCCCAGGGGTGGGAGAGCGGGTACAAGCCATAACTTAGAGGCCTAGTACCCTAAGGGGTTGGAGGGTGGGGAGAGGACTAACCCCCTGGAGATAATGCTAAAACTATGGGCTGCTCCCCTCTCAATTATATTACCAGGTAGGTAGACAAGACCCTAGGTAGGTAGGCAAATAGGCAAGGCCCCAGGTAACTAGATTGGCCCTCTTTAGGTAGGTAGACCCCCGCTGGATAAGTTGGAAGCCCGGCCCCAGGTAGATTGGTGGGTACCTAGCCACGGGTGGGAAGGTAAACAGCCCCCAGTTAGATACGCTGGCCCCAGTTAGGCAAGTTGATAGGCTACAGTTTGGTTGGTGGACCCCAGTTAGGTAGGCTGTAGGTAGGTGTTGGTGAGTCCCAATTAGTTAGGCTGTAGGTAGGTGGTTGCCCCCAGTTAGGTAAGCTGTAGGTAGTTAGGTTCCCCTTTATATAGGCTTCAAGCAGTTTAGGACCCCTTTAGGTAGTATACAGGCAGTTATCTCCATTTAGGTAGTATACAGACAGTTAGGGACCCCCTTTAGGTAGTATACAGGTAGTTAGGGGCCTCCTTTAGCTAGTGTGCAGGAAGTCAGGGCCCACCATTTAGCTAGTGTGCAGGAAGTCAGGGCCCCCTTTAGTATTTAGGTAGCCAGGGCCCCCTTTAGTTAACCAGGGACCCCTATAGGTAGTCAGGGCTCCCTTTATGTAGCCAGGGCCCCCTTTGTTAGTCAGGGCCCCCCGTTATGTAGCCAGGTGCCCCCCTTTATGTAGCCAGGTGCCCCCCGTGATAGAGCCAGGGCCCCCCTTTATGTAACCAGGGCCCCTCTTTAGATAGCCAGGGCCCCCTTTAGATAGCCAAGGCCCACCTTTAGATAGCCAGGGTCCCCCATGTCTGTAGCCAGGGCCCCCATTTAGATTGTCAGGGTCCCCCCTGTATGTAGCCAGGGCCCCCTTTAGGAAGTCAGGGCCCCCTTTAGATAGCCAGGGCCCCCCTTTAGATAGCCAGGGCCCCCTTTAGATAGCCAGGGTCCCCACTGTATGTAGCCAGGGCCCCCCCTGTATGTAGCCAGGGCCCACTTTAGATAGTCAGGGTCCCCCCTGTATGTAGTCAGGGCCCCCTTTAGATAGCCAGGGGCCCCCTATATATAGCCAGGGCCCCCATTTAGAAAGCCAGGGCCCCCCTTTAGCTAGTCAGGGCCCCCCTGTATATAGCCAGGGCCCCTCTGTATATAGCCAGAGCCCCCCCTTTATGTAGCCAGGGCCCCCATTTATGTAGTCAGGGCCCCCCTTTAGTAGCCAGGGCCCCCCTGTATATAGTCAGGGCCCCCCCTTTATGTAGCCAGGGCCCCCCTTTATGTAGCCAGGGCCCCCGTTTTGTAGCCAGGGCCCCCCTTTAGCTAGTCAGGGCCCCCCTTTAGCTAGTCAGGGGCCCCCTTTAGTAGTTTAGAAAAAAAAACAAAAACAAAAAACAGTCACTTACCTGGCTCCGGCTCCCGCTCCCGGCCGCTCCGAGCTGCCGCTGTCTCCTACTGCCGCCCTGCATAGGCGTCGTGGTGAAGTGACTTCACCGCACCGCCTACGTCAGCAGTGGGGGCCGGCGCCCGGCAGGCTGAAGGCCGAGTTCCATCAGCATGCCATGGAGATCAGCGGAGCACAGCGCTAATGGCGCTGTGCTCCGCAGACACCGCACAGCCCTGGGCGTAGGGGACATTAGTCCCCAACTCCTGGGCCGGTCTCTGAGCGCTCGGGACGCAGGTCCCGGGCGTTCAGTGACTGGGTGCGCGGCCGTGCCCCGGGGAGCGACGGCACTGCCTCCGGGGCCCGCAGCGGCTCGGGGCCCACCGGGGGATTCAATGGTCCCCCGGCGGCCCAGTGCGAGCCTGTCCCCATGATATACCATAAGTGTCTGAGAGATGTAGGTTCCTCCACCAAAGTGCTGCCAGTTGAGTCAGATTTTGGCCACTGTAGCCAGATAAAGAATGAGCAGAGTGGTGGCTTCTTATTTGCAGAACTCTTCCCATCCAATTATGGGGTAGTAATGGAAATAACCAATCAAGCATATACTGTATAATAAATATACTCATTGACCAAAAAAATAAATAAGTAAAATAGGGGGGGCAACAATGTGGAATCGTTCGAATCAAATTAAACCATATATATGAGAATTTTATGGTGCTATATGTAAGTGATTACAATATTAGAGTGAAAATTATTTTATTGTGGAAATCTGCACAATTGAAAGAAGACTCTACTCTACCATTTTGACCTGTTTATAGCCTGAATACAAGATGATATATTCACACCAGTAGTTGTGGCAGTGTGTTGCTCCACAGCAAACACAAAATTGAAGCGTTTATCACAAAGTCTCCATACATGAACCTGACCGTCGATCAATTCCAAGCAAAACATGGATTTGTTGCTAAAGATGATAAGGTTCCAGTCCATGGCAGTCAAATGTTGGGTGTCAATTCTTTCTGCTTTTTGCCTGGAAATGGATTGGGCAGAGACATGGGTATGTAATGAAGGTGCAACCTGTGATCCGGGTGGTGGATACTGGAAATGTTAGAGCTGCTTGTGTCAACTATCTAACCAAGAGGTATACTACCCCAAAGTAGCCTCTGAGAGCCTTTTTACAGAGCAGCTGGAAAAGCAATTTTATGCCCTCTTCTGGAAAGACCCAGTGTATCAGACCACACTAATCATTTACGTATCTGCCTGAGACATAACTGCATGCTAAGCTTTGCAGCAATCCAACATTTCTGCCTGGGTGTGTTATTTTTCTTCCAGAAACAGTATTGACAGTATTTACCCCCCATAAGCAAATATGTTCAAAATCATGCATTCTTTGATGACTTTTAATGTGTTTGCCCCAACACTTTCTCCTAAGATGCGCCAAAAGTTACTAGATGTATTAAAGAGGTGTTCTCACCATGCAGTTTCACAGACTCGCAGACAGCTTTAGTCTCACACTTGCTGGTAAGGCTGTGGACAGGTTTGTAGCAGTGATTGGCATAACAGCTCTGCTATTCTTAGCTGATCCTCTTACAGTAAAATGATTGCTGGGGGTTTGTAAATAGCAGTTTACAAGGCTAGAGAGCTCTAAGGCATAAAATTTGTCATTGCCTTAGGTAATCGAAGCAGGGAGTGACTCTCCATGGACGGACTGACTGACTGCAGTAGTTTGGATCAATGAGAGATAAGAGAGCAGGGAGAGTTGGGGAGAGGTGGACGGTACCAGAGAAACTTGTGTGCTCTAAGAGGAGATAAAAGGTTCTTTATCTCCTGACCAAAGAAAAATCAACAAAGCAATGTATTGTGAAAAGCAATTACCTGCACCTACATGTTAAAAGCTAATCATTGTAGTGAGAAAACTCTTAAGTGTGCAGACACAAATTTAGAAACATGTATTATGTGTTTTAGGCACTTTTTTGCCTCACTTAACAACAGAATGTAATTTTGAGGGAATCTGGATGTGGTTTAGTAGAATAGATGTCTGACTTAAATAGTCACAAATACTGTCAATGTTGCACCAAAATGTTGCTGTAGAATATATTTATATGGTAATTATTGGAGAGTCATTATACGTCATATTGGTACATGTTGTTTATGGTGTGGTGACTTATACTCATGTTTAGACCAGTTTTTGAATTGGTATTGCATGTAAAAAGGTAGTTTTGGGGTTAACGCTGATGATACCTTACCCGAGAGATGCTGCTATGTTTAGTAATGAAGTAAAATGAGGCACATGCCCAGTGAGAAAGATATTTACGATGTGGTGATCTCAGTAGGTCCGTTTTGCATAATAAAGCAAAGTAAAGTAGGATAGCTGCATATTTTAAATATGGACAATATGTAAATGTAAAATATGTTTGTTATATATGTTTGTCTTATGTAAGATCATTGGTACTAAGTCATGTGATAGTAGTGTTATAAGGAAATGAAGGGGCGCTTCTGAACACGCTTGAAAAAGGGTTCATGTCCCCTGAAACGTTGCGGGTGTGTTGTCAAATGTGAAGAGGATTGCTCCAGGACACATCTTAGCTTGCTTTAAAGACTAAGGGCAACATGTATGAATCTCGCCACATCGGGGCGCACCTTTCCGCCGGTTTTCCGGCGAAATCTGCGCCTGATTTATGTCGGCGCCGGGGCGCGCTCATACATTCCATGTAAAGTCCGCCGCGCCTCGCCAGTGTGTGGGGCGCAGTGAGGGACTTAGGCGCAGTGCGTCGCTGGGCCTATGATTCGCCGGCCGAGGTTGTGCTCTCATACATGTCATGTAAAGTTCGCCGCGCCTCGCCAGTGTTTGGGGTGCAGTGCGGGACTTAGATTCGCCGTCCGAGGAGGTGCGCTCATACATGCGGGGAAAAGTTCCCTGCGCCTCGCCAGTGTGTGTGGCACAGTGCGGGGACATGGGCGCAGTACGGGTCATGGGCGTTGTGCGGGACTGCGCCTCACATGTATTCCGATGCGAGACAGGCTGGAGAACAGCGAGAAATCATTAAAGATGTCCGTGCGGAGTATGAATTAAAAAATCGCCTTTATAAAGGCGGAAAACATTCTCAGAAAAAGAGCTCGAACCTCAAAAAAAACAAAAATACATAGAAAAAATCACTTTCCAAAAATCTAGAACGGCGCTATATAAAGAATTAGGATATTGGAAATTGCCAGGAAATACAGTAATTCAAATTCTGAAAGCTATTCTCATTGGTCGGCATAAACCGGCCAATCAGAATAGAAGCGACAGTGACCATTAAAACCTATGGAGAACTAGTGACCAATCAGAATCAAAGGCGGGACAGTTCAAAATACAGTAAAAATGCAGAAAAGAGCTGATTGGCTGAGCTAGCGGGGGCTTGGCTATCTCGGCCAATCAGAATAGGAGCGACAGGGACCCATTATAGCCTATGGAGATGTTTGAACCAATCAAAATCAAAGGCGGGACAGTTCAAAATACAGTAAAAATGCTGAAAAGAGCTGATTGGTTGAGCTAGCGGGGGCTTGGCTATCCCAGCCAATCAGAGCGCGAGCTACTTCTCCCATTGTAGTCTATGGAGAGATCGGCGCAATGCAATCTCGGCGCTCAGCGCCGTGCGGCATGGAGTATTATTAAAAAACTCATTTTTATTAAGTGTAAAACATCAGATAAAGAGCTGAAACCTTCTGTAAAAATAAATCAGTTAAATCCCTAACAACGCTCGCTCTCCCATTGGTCAAATAACCGCGCCTCTTTTAACTTAGCCAATCACAAACAGAGCTCGCTCTGCATTTCTTTTCCCATAGCTCTGATTGGCTAAGCTGGACGAGCCCCCTGCCGCTTCAACCAATCAGCTCTTTTCTGCCTTTTTACTGTATTTTGAACTGTCCCGCCTTTGAATATGATTGGTCAATTTTTCTCCATAGGTTAGAATGGGTCCCTGTCGCTCCTATTCTGATTGTTCAATTCTCCTCCATAGGTTAGAATGGGCCACTGTCGCTCCTATTCTAATTGGCTGGTTTATGCCGACCAATCAGAAGAGCTTAAACAATTTGAATTACTGTATTTCCCGGCAATTCTCTCTATTGCAATTCCTTATGTAGCGCCGGTCTCGGCGACAAACGCGTTGTTAGGGATTTAACTGATTTATTTTTAGAGAAGGTTTCAGCGCTTTATCTGATAATGTTTTACACTTAATAAAAATGATTTTTTTATTAATACTTCATTCCGCACGGCGCTGAGCGCCGAGCTTGCATTGTGCCGATCTCTCCATAGACTATAATGGGAGAAGTAGCTCGCGCTCTGATTGGCTGCGATAGCCAAGCCACCGCTAGTTCAGCCAATCAGCTCTTTTCTGTATTTTTACTGTCTTTTGAACTGTCCCGCCTTTGATTTTGATTGGTCAATACTTCTCCATAGGATATAATGGGTCTTTGTCGCTCCTATTTTGATTGGTCAGTTCTCCTCCATAGCTTATAATGGGTCTTTGTCGCTCCTATTCTGATTGGTCAATTCTCCTCCATAGCTTATAATGGGTCTTTGTCGCTCCTATTCTGATTGGTCAATTCTCCTCCATAGCTTATAATGGGTCTTTGTCGCTCCTATTCTGATTGGCTGGTTTATGCCGACCAATAAGAATAGCTTACAGAATTTGAATTACTGTATTTCCCGGCAATTCTCTCTATTGCAATTTCCAATGTAGCGCCGGTCTCGGCGACAAACGGGTTGTTCATGATTGAATTGATTTATGTTTATAGAATGTTTGAGCTCTTTTTCAGAGAATATTTTACAACTAATAAAAATGATTTTTTTATTCATACTCCATGCCGCACGGCGCTGAGAGCCGAGATTGCATTGCGCCCATCTCTCCATAGACTACAATGGGAGAAGTAGCTCGCGCTCTGATTGGCTGGGATAGCCAAGCCCCCGCTAGCTCAGCCAATCAGCTCTTTTCAGCATTTTTACTGTATTTTGAACTGTCCCGCCTTTGATTTTGATTGGTTCAAACTTCTCCATAGGCTATAATGGGTCCCTGTCGCTCCTATTCTGATTGGCCGAGATAGCCAAGCCCCCGCTAGCTCAGCCAATCAGCTCTTTTCTGCATTTTTACTGTATTTTGAACTGTCCCGCCTTTAATTCTGATTGGTCAATAGTTCTCCATAGGTTTTAATGGTTCACTGTCGCTCCTATTCTGATTGGCCGGTTTCTGCCGACCAATGAGAATAGCTTTCAGAATTTGAATTACTGTATTTCCCGGCAATTTCCAATATCCTAATTCTTGATATAGCACCGTTCTAGATGTTTGGAAAGTGATTTTTTTTTTTTTTTTGAGGTTTGAGCTCTTTTTCTGATAATGTTTTCCGCCTTTATAAAGGCGATTTTTTTGGAATCATACTCCATGCTGCACGGAGCTGAGCGCCGAGATTTCTCTTGCGATCTTCTGTATGCTTCCTCGCATGTTACGTTCTTGCTTCACTTTGCCGCCGCTTTAACATTTAGACCAAAATAAACCAGGTCTGCCTGTCGGAGCTGACGAGCGCTGCATTGCGCCGCGTTTTGGCGAGCCGCGATCGTACATGCCCCGGAGTTTTCGAGCGCGCCGCGTCCTGCCCCGGAACGCCTTCACCGCGCCCACACCGCGCCCATTGCCCGCCCCTTCATGTGGGGCGCAGCTGAAAGTGGCGAACGCTGCGCCTAACACTGCATCCCTGCGTCCGACAGGTGTATTCGGGCCGGGAGGCGCAGGTAACTCCCAAAAACAGGCGAAAAGCCCGTTCATACATGTCGACCTAAGATTGTTCCATACCTCTACTAACTGTATGTATACCAAATGAACAAACTTGAGAATTTGCGGGATGCGCATGTAAACTAAGGTGATTCAACTGATAATGTAAAATATATAAGGAATAGTAAAACTTATGAAAACTAAAGAAAAGTGAAGCGCTATTTTTGTGGCATATTAAATCTGTGATCACTAACATTATCCATCCTGTAGAATCTTCAGCACAAAAAGCCTTAACATGAAAATTATTTATGCTAACTCACAAGAGGTGTTTTAAAAAGTTTATTACCCAATTAGATTGTTTTTAAAGTTGCACATGAGAAGATGTGGTCTACATTTTCTAAACTGCTGATTGCAATTGAGTAGTTTACTAGCTAGATTGTGCCTGGAGCAATGTACTTTGTCATACCAAGTCTAAACAACTGCCATATCTGCACTACTCTATTCCACCCAGACAAAGATTCTACACAAAGTAAGTCTACTGACCAGGCCACAACCAAGACCTAGATTTCTTGCTACAGCCTACATAACCTGAAAACCACTTGTATACCCAGACTGTGGCTCCCAGCCCTTGACTATACTACTAGCTTCTATCTTCACAAATGATTCTACAGTATGTTGAGAGACACTGCCCTGTGATCTCCAGCCAGATTCAACCTGGGAGTAAACCCCCCACTTGGCCTAACCCTACACTGCAGCCTAGATCCCAAGCCAGAGCTGCATTTTAACTACTGGTCCTAGAATTTAAGGCCTCTGCCATTAAGTGTCATAGCTTAACTCACAGGTGTCAAACTGCGGCCCTCCAGCTGTTGGGAAACTACAACTCCCATCATGCATTTGTATAATCTATAACAGTGGGCATGATGGGAGTTGTAGTTTCCCAACAGCTGGAGAGCCGCAGTTTGACACCCCTGGCTTAACTAAAGCTTTAGACAGTGAAAGTATAGGGATTTACAACTTCCTGTTAGATCCTGCTGCTGGAAATGGACAGCTTTCTTCTGACTTTCCATTCCAGGTCCGCTGATGCCCTATTAAGCTCCCAGGCTTTGGCTACACCAGCTTACTCATATACCTCTATAGGGGATTTCTGACTTGCCACCTCAGCAAAAACTGCAGTCATAGGTGGCTCTACTATCTAAACAAAACTTACACCTCCTTGCTTAAATCGAAAACCTAGCTCATTTAAATATCTCTAAAGAAGGATTTTAAGGACCCAAAGCAGTGCATAATTGATTTGTAAGCCTTTTTGACAGCTACAAACTTTAGTAACACACAGTACTACATATATCATATAGACAACTGCACAAAATTGATATACTGATATACACAAGTAGTAATAATCTAGTTATCCTGGACTGTTTTCAACCTACCATCTGTAATCTTCATCAGCTCTAGTAACTACAGTAAAGTCATGAGCTAAAATCTAGATCAAAATAGCTACTTAAACCCAGAGCTCCGACACAGTTTTGATACACATCAAAGGCACATAGCAGCCCTTTAAACCAATTTCTTTACTAAAAATGTACAGCTGAATCATCAGTATCTTGTCCTCATATGATATACAAAGGGCAGAATCCACTCCCCTTCAACTAACAAACTTTTTCTCACTCTTACAAAGCAAAGCAGAGATGGTTTAAATGAACATAGTTTTGCCAAAGAGCCCTCAAGGGACTCATCAGGTGTCAGCTGCCCTTCCAAACGCTCTCCAGATGATCTCCTAGATCCTAATAAAAATGGAAGGAGAGAAGGACTCAAAAGGAAACAAAAGGCCCTACTGGAAAAAGGAGACACTGGGGCAGATTTATCAATACTGTCTTAGGATCCAGATGACAAGTAAAATGTACTTGTTTGATTCTACAGTTGAAAACCACATTGGACGACGCAGTTTTTAATTTCATGTGGATTTAGGTTGTTTTTTTCCCCAGCGGAATTACAGTTAGAAAACGAGTCCCATGCATCTCTATGGGATCTTGCACATGGCTCCGGATCCCAAACGACATACAAATGTTTTGGACATGTTTTACACAAGGTTTTTAGCCATCCCATTGACCTCTATAGTAAATTTTCCGTGAGAAATTAAACGGAATAATGAACAAGTTTTTTGATGTTTAAAAAGCGACCAACAAAAACACGTGTTGTATGAACTATAACATGTATTTTATATTGAGGTCAATGGGTTTTAGACGAATATTTCCAGTCTGAATCCATGTTTTGATAAATCTAGCACATGTTTAACCTGTCTAGCCTAACATTACACCTTTTCATAAGTTTTCTAACTTTATGCCACTAACTGCAGCAAAATTTTGTTGCACAGCTTTGCACTTGAAGCCAAACCCCCTTTTACGCGAAGCCATGACCCATTTACTACGGCCACGCCCCTTTTGTTGTATGAGGCACAGATTTACCTAGAAACTGCAGAAAATGTGGTGTACAGCATGTATGACATTATTTTAGGCGCAAATTGTGCAAGAATTCTGGCTAAACTTACTTGATAAATGTGCCCCAATGTTGCAAAATGGCAATGTACAGACTCTCCCTAATTCTTATAACCCTATAAAAGAAAATAGCATTAAACAAATGCTCCTCAACCTACAGAAGGATTTCAGTTCCAATCTTCTACTGATGATTTGATTCACGCACTGACCAAATTGAGAACAAATTAGAAATTTATGACAAAGTCTTTACTGACCTTGTCCACTCTCACCACTAATTCTGTGATAAATTCCAAACTGTTCCAGGTAAAATGATAGATTAGAAGATTGATCCAGGAAAAACAAACATTAAACACGGAGGAATTCCAAAAGAAATCCACTTATGGATGCACTCATGTTTATATACCCTTTTTAAACACCATCTACAAGAACTTACACTTTGTGAACATAGCCTGCCTGTGTGTTTTCCTCTCCTTCACAGCTGTCGGTCCACACTAAAACTGTTCTAGCATCTTCTACGGTTGCAAAGAATTTGAGCGTTTTAGCTCCTCCAGATGAAGGAAGATATAGGTGTATCCAGAGATCACCTTGTGAAAGCCATTAATCATAATCTTTGGCTTCCAAATTCCTTTATGGTGCAACTATTTAACAAGCAGGATTCACAGCTGCTTACTGTGACTCTATTTACTGCTGGGAAAAAGGTTCCTCTGGAGCTCTAAGCAAACATTTTTGTGTCTAAATAAGTCTCTTTAATAAAAAATAAATAACTTGTCTGACATGAAGGGGGAGTCTCTTCTGAAGTCTGGAAGGCATAAATTGAGAACCCTTTTTATGGCTCCACCAGAGGTTCCAGATCCAGCCTTGGATACATCTATCATTTTTGCTCATGTTCAGTCTCTAGGGTGGATTATCAATCAGGAGATGTCCCACATCCTTTCATCTCAAGTTAAAGAGTATGCCTGATGTGCATTAGATTCCTGATGCATGATTATCTCTATTTATTTGAAGTCTCATGCAGCACAAATCATTTTTGTTTCTTTAGACAAGAAAAGTTCTGGGCCTTATGATCATAGTTGCCAACTTTTGAAAACGGAAAAGCAGGAGATCAGAGAGGGCGACGCGTGTAGCGCGGCAAAAATTTGCATGGACACGCCCATCTTTTTGCGTGCCACGCCCTTCAAAAAGCCACACCCACTCCGCCTAACTACATAATGGCTTTGGAAGAAAGCCAGGTAGATGCCCTTATAGCCAGGTAGTAGCCCCCCTTAACCAGGTAGTGCCCCTTACAGGCGGGTAGATGCGGCCCTTGTAGCAAGGTAGATGCCCCCTCTGTAGCTAGGTAGATGCCCCCCTTTGTTTAGCCAGGTAGTTGCCCCCTTTGTAGCCAGGTAGTGCCCCCTTTAATAGTCAGGTAGTTGCCCCCTTTAGTAGTCAGGTAGTTGCCCCACTTTAGTAGTCAGGTAGGTAGTGCCCCCTTTAGTACCAGCCAGGTAGGTAGTGCCCCCTTTAGTAGCCAGCCAGGAAAGGTATCCCCCCTTTAGTAGCCAACCAGGTAGTTGCCCCCTTTAGTAGCCAGCCAGGTAGTTGCCCCCATTGTAGCCAGCCAGGTATTGCCCCCATTGTAGCCAGCCAGGTAGTTGTCCCCATTGTAGCCAACCGGGTTTAGTTGCCCCGTTGTAGCCAGCCAGGTATTGCCCCCATTGTAGCCAGCAGGTATTTTTGCCCCCATTGTAGCCAGCTAGGTAGACCCCCCCCCTATTGTAGCCAGGCTCCTGCAGCTCCGGCCAGGCTCCTGCCCGATCTCCTCAGCGACGCAGGGGGAATGAGAGCAGGAGGGCGGGAGGGGACCCCAAATAGCGGGACCCCCCCGCCAAAAACGGGAGAGTTGGCATGTATGCTTATGATGGCAGCCAATGAGGCTGAGGAATAACCAAAGTGGCACGTGCTTCTATTACAGGAAATTCGGCAGCAACGGACCAGAAAGCTGACTATTCTGGATGATAGTAGTATAATGTTGTACCATGTTAGCTATAGAAAGTAGTAGAAGAGTGAAGAAATCAGGCAATACCTTTTAGAGGCTAACTGAGTATATTTTGGATGCTTTAATCATTGTCTCCTGAGATAGTGAGCAATCCGTCAACAGCAAGATGGAGTGCCCCCATGAAAAGGCGGATAGTGAAGGTTACATGGTCGCTGACAAAGAGTGGGTATTTTATCAAACCTCAAAATATGAGAGCAGTTTACAAAGCTCATCTAAAGTTCTACCAACCCATCCAGGGGAAAACAGTCACAAACGAACAACATGACTACAGTGTCCTACATAAACTGTGCATAAACTGTGAACCTTCTTATGGGCAGAAATTTATTTGCAACAACTGCCAGTTGTGCATATCACAGCTTGTACCATTGCCCTTACAGACAGGATAAGTTGCATTTCTGTACAGATCCTAGAACTCTGAAGCCATCCTCCGGGAGATCTAAAGGCCATTCACAATAACATAAAGGTGACACAGTTTTACTCCCTTTTCAAAAGAGACAAGTGATGGTTTATGGAAGTTTTGTCCATTATTTGACCTTTTCACCTAGCAAATATATCTCTGTCCATTTCACCCCTAGTATAAAAAGAAAACCTAGTTTACTCCCAGGATCAACCATAAGCAAGCGGATATATTTCAAATGTCCCAGATTCTTCATCTGGTGACTCTGGATAGCCGATAGTATGAACAGTTAACAGCATGGGAGTTGATCATCATTTCTTTGTAGCTAACTCTGGGCTATAGAAACCAGCTCTGGCAGCCTATCAGGATAGATCAAACAGGTCTGTAGCTATAGCGACCTGAGGAGCTGATGCAGCCCATACAAGAGGCGATATCTAGGAATAGATAGGGCAATATTAATGGACACATATTACAAAGTGACTGTTTTTGCAAGATCTTTAACATAAAAAGCAATCCTTTAAGGGGTTGTCTCACCATGCTGTTTCACAGAGCCACAGACAGCATCAGATCCTTACTTCCTGGGTGGTTCTATAGCAGTTATTGCATATCAGCTCTGGTATTCATAGTTATTTCTGTTATAATGATATGGGTGCAAGACATTTATAACCTGTAAAGCAAAAAGAGGTCTAAGGGTTTTTACTTTAAAGGGGTTTTATCATTTCATTAAATGGTCTTCAGAAAAAGGGGGACAGTGAAAACAAGACTTTGCAATTGGATGTCATTAGCAAAGCTGTCTTGTATTCACAGTTTTTCCTTTTATCTTGTGTTTTTGTTTACACTGATATCGAGTGCTGGTCGGATCCATCTGGATCCCTCCTCCTTGCATTTCACTAGCTGAGAGCTCATTTACATTCTGTACAGCCCACCGCCCCCCCGTCGTATTCACGGAGCTGTGTCTCTCACTCAGTGTAAGGGACCGGCACATTTTTTTCTTTCTTAAGCAGAAAGAAACAGAATTACCACCTGAAGGGCTTACACAATCAGGAAACAGCACAATTTGTGTCGATCCCTGACCTGACTCAGAGTTACGGGCCGTAGTATTTTTCTCTCCACACCTTAGCAGAAAACAGGGACTGCAAACAGATTTCTTACAATGAGAAAACATAACAGTTTTGTCCCGGTGCCTAACTCTCCTGCATAGACGGGAGATCTGTGCCGATTGAATGCAGCCTGTGGTATGTATACAGCTCTTACAAAATAAGACTGATAGGGAAAGACACAGTGACGTGGACTCAGAGAGGTGGGGTGGGAGCCAGCATGCACAGTGAAGGGGGGATGATTTCACCGCCAGCTGGGAGGGGAAGATACGCCCATGCATTTCCAGAGGTTGTGATTGAGAGCAGTATGAATCAGCCGAACTAAGGAAGCAATACATCCCCTTTAACTTAGGTAAACAAGCTTCTGTGCTAGAAATAAGACTCAACAGGTATTGACTCACTATGGTTAAAAGGCAACTTGCGGAAGCCATTCTGATTTACATTGTAAGCCAGGAGAGTGGTGGGTGGTTTTAGTAGAAAGTTGTTTTGTAGGGGGTATGGAGAAGGGTTTTGGAGCGGGCTGGAAGACCGGAAAACAAAACAAAACATATCCTAAAAACAACAACTGCTAGTTGTGGTCGAGAAACACCAATTTATAACTAAAAAATTACCTTCTTTAAATGATGCAACCAGGTATACTTATTGTCTCTTTTTTGTCCAGATTATTATATTGGATTTCTTACAAGAGAGGATTGACAAGGGCCTTAAAAGGGTTGTCCAAGTTAAAATCTTGATTTAGGTGGTTGCTGCCGCTGCTGACAATAAAAAAGTGATACTTATGTCTCTACTCCCTTCTGTTTTAGCTCTGCTCTTTCTGCTGCTTTTGACAGGTATTCTGTTTTTCTTTTTGGTCTCCCCAGTTGACAAGTGGAGTGCAGCAGTCACTAGGCTTTCCCTGACATCACTTTTTGGAGTGTTCACTTGTGAACGTAACGTCAGGGCAAAAAGGACAATGCCATCGGCAGCCAATCAGTGGCTGCAGTTGTGATGCTCTGACTTATGTTCTGACTGCTGGGACCAGGAAGAAAACAAGACCCAGGGTTCTGCTGGAACAGCTGGATGTAAATATCAGGTTTTTCTATAGTTTTTAAACTGCCAACCACGCACACCAATTAATCCGTGAAACTGTAACCTGGACTACCCCTTTAAAACTGGCACTATCTGGATGCAAATTTCTGCATTATAGACTGCTCTGGTGTTGACGCTCACACTAAAAAGCTGACACAGAGTGGTTTTTTTTTTATAAATCTAGTTATGAGGGATTAAACGGTCTGTATTATTAAATGTCTTTGAATGTTTCCTTTTAACATGATTTGTTTTGCCTGAGCGTGTGCCTAGGCTGTATGTCGATATGAGTTATCAAATCGCACAAAGGCATGTTTAGGTGGTTGTCACTAATTCAGTAATAGATCGTTTGTATTGAGAGACAGGCTAGGGGTGCAGGTGTAGAAGGGTGGGTGTGGGCAGGTAACGTTGAGTGATAGGGGTAACCGTGAGGGGGGAAGGTTCGGGGCGGGATGGGTGGTAGATCTATAGCTGAATAGTAAAGCCCAAAAGGGTGCCGAGCTTGATCCAATCCAAAACCCCCACTCTTCGGATGAAAGAAAATGAAACTTTACACAAGCGCTGTAGTGTAGGGATTTTAGGAATTTACCTATGGTACTGATTACACCTGTCAATTATGGTAAATCACATTAAAACTTTTTTTTAATCTTTTTAGAGGAATACTGGGGCAGAGTTGGCTAAAATGAATCTTACTGTACCAATGGATTAAAGCAGATCTGACTGTAATTGTTCGCTATTGCTCTAGCCAGTCTTTCCAAGCCCATTGGACCTTACTTAGTGTTCACATATTCACCAGAAGCTACTGTCTTCTTCCATACGTAACAAAACAAGAAATTGCCATGATAATATTGAAATAAAATCTGTTGCATCAGCTTCTCATATCAACCACTTGTTTTGAAGAATTACTACTGCTTATTAACCCATTACCCGACCGGAGCCAGTTTTGGCCCTCTCTGACAGAAGACCCCATTTTTTAACATCTCGTCATGTGTCACTTTTATTTGAGAATTAAACTTTTGGGACCACTTTACAAACATATTAAACTGTGATTCTGTGGTTTGTTTTCTAGTGGACACATTGTGCTTTAGGATTGTTAGAACATTTTGCGTCCAAATACATGCTGGTTTTTATTGTGCGGAAAAATATCATCTTTATTAGTGTCATATAAAATGTGTATAACAATTCGTACAATCTTTCTATCTTCTTTATTTGAATGCAATGTTATGTACCAGTTTAGTTTATGCCACTCACATTATAGTTTCTGAACACCTAGCCATCTTCCATTTATGTCTGCTGTGTTTGGGCATCATTTTGCTGAAATGTTCTTTTTTTTTTTGTTATACAAACATCTTGGGGGGCTTGTAAATGTATTTGTAATTCTTCAAATTTTCAAGAAAATCCTTGCTCAATATACATTTTTTTAGGACAAGTCCAGTTCTAACCGATGACTTAAATTGCACACTGCTATGTTAGAATACCCCCATAAAAATGACCTCATCCTAAGAAATACACCCCTTAAAGTATTCAAAACGCTTTAGGAAGTTCTTTTAACCATTAGGTGTTTCACCAAGGAATTAAAGCAAGTGGAAGTGATAATTTTAAAAATTTCCTTTTTTTGCAAGATTTTCTAGTTCTTTATATATTATTGAACATGAATATGGTAAAATGTCGATCAGGGAATATGCAAATTGTAATATTGATTCCCCAGATTCTGCCTGTTTTCAGAGATATCCCCATAGGTGGGCCATTGTGATCTTATTTGGACTCACCACAAGCCCCAGAATAGGGTGGAGAAATACTGGGGACTATGGGGCCAATCATTGTTAACTTAAGATATTTCTTTATGAGGGGCCATTTTCAGGTTTAGCGGCACACCCATAAGGTGTCCTAAAAACTTAATATAGATTCCAATAATAATGACCCAACTATTCGGAAATACTACCTCCCTTTTATATCACAGACTCTCGTATACACGCAACGGTGTATGTGAGTACATCGAACCCACAGGCGTCTTCACACATCTTTTTTAGAGTTCCGGCTCTGGAAAATAAAAATAAAAAATATTTATATTTTTTTCCAATATCATGCAAATCTTTAGCTGAAAATGTTTAAAAATGTTTACAAGGATTCCTTGGACCAAAAAATAACCGCCACCCAAATAATTGTGATTTTCGCCAATTCTCTTCAATGTTACGGCAATACCATACCCATGTGGTTGTAAACTGCCTGTATTCGGCCATACAATGGACAGGGGGTACAAGAGGAGGCGAGCGCTATTTGGCTTTTGGCGCGAGATATTGGCTGGGGACCATGTAGAATCTGCAAAGCCCCCAAAGTAATAGTAACAGCGTGAAACCTTACCTAGAAGGTTTCCCATTTTGGATTCAACAACCCCTCAGCGGATCTATTCCAAGGGTATATTCTTTCGTTATTTTAGGCCGCACAGGTGTTCCGTAGATTTTTTTTTAGCATTGGGCCATGGAATGGGCTCGGGGGGGGTTTAATATGGGAAGAATGGGGGGGCGGTGGAGGATGGGGTGACTCTAGTATTCGCCATCCGCGACTTAATGAAGGGATAACTTTACTATGGGGGTCGGTTCACATTACATATGAATATGAATTTTATATAGTTTTCTTATGTTTTATTACCTTTTAAACACTTTAGCCATCAGTAGACAGCTTTTTATAAAAACAGTTGCAGTTTTTATGTCTGTTACAATTCTGTCTGCCATATGATTTCTTATTTTGTATTGATATGGAGATGCTTGCCGGGCTTGTTTTTTACGAGAATGTGTGGTATGCCTGTTTTTTTGGTACGGGGGGCCTTGTCGGGCTTTGATAACTTGGGCGTTTTTTCCCGGGCGCTAGGGTGTGGATGGTGGGTATTTTACGTATCACTATCAGGGGTCGTGTTTTGTTTTTTTTTTTTTTACAGCGGTCATGATGCGGTACTAATTGACAGCCCTCAATTTTACACAGCAGGTGGATACGATCTTCTGCAAATACACATTTTGAATAATTGTTTAATGTTTTACTGACTGTTACTAAACTTCTAAACTCATTACCTTTTATTCTTGAAAGGTTAAAAATGTTTTTGAATCGCCTGCAGTATGAGAGCACATAACTTTTTTATTCTTTCTGTTTATGGAGCTTATTATTGCGGACTATATTTTTTTGCGGGCATAGTTGACGTTTATTTTTGGTAAACTGTATCTTGTGCGTGCGGACATGACTTTTATGATCACCGCTGATTTTTCATATCCGTTTTTTGGAAGGGCACTGGCGTGATAGAAATCTACTGCCAATCATAGCCAGTGTTTTTTTATTTCTTATTATTTATATAAACGTTCACCGTGCTGTATACGTGCAAGTTAGTTTTACTCTGTGGGTTGAGACGGCTTACGGTGCTACCCAATTATGTAGTTTTTTTATTTGAAGCACAATTTTTTGAAAAAATAAAGTGTTTTTATTGTGTAAAACAATATTTATGCAGCGCTATCTTCTAATAGCCTAGAACTTTTAATTTTTACGTATACAGAGCTGTGTAAGGACTTTTTTTACGGATGAACTGTAGTTTTAAATTGGCATCTTTTTGATGTCTCGATATGAGTTTTTGATGACTTTTTACTCATTTTATGTGCTGCGGGATGGAACAAAAACCGAAAATTCTGTGACGTTTTTTGTGGGTTTTTTTACGGGTACACTGTACGGGTTAATTAACTGGACAGATATTAGGGTGGGTCGCTTCACGGACGCGGCGATACCAAATCATGGGGTACTTTATTTATTTTTGCCTTTTTTTGGGGCGATTGGCGTTTGTAAAGGGGAAAAGGGCGATTATACGTGTTTTCTTATTTATTTTTTGTGTTTGTGTTTTTTCTTTTTTACACTTTAATTTAAACTTTTTCACACTTATTACACTTTTCCCAGGGGAGAATAGCATGAACAATCGTCAGATCGTTCAAGCAATAGCAGATCAGCACACAGTTATAGCTGTATGCTGGCTCCATGGAATGTCAGTCACGCTGCCCACAATGCCATAGTGGGCACACTATTATACCCCATCCCCCCTTAATCATACAAAACATCACCTTTCATACATTAATTATATCATACCTTCTATCCTTCTAACATCTCCTTACACTCTTTCATCCTACTCACCACCATCATTCCCTCCTCATCTCATACTTACCCCATAAAAAACACAAAAAAAAAAAAAAAAAAAACCCCACCACCACCCCCCCCCCCCCCCCCAAAAAAAAAATTTTTTTTTTTTTTTTTTATTTTTTTTTTTTTAATTTCCCCCCCCCCCCTTTTTTTTTTGTTTTTTTTTTTTTTTTTTTTTTTTTTTTTTTTTTTTCTTTTTTTTTTATTTTTTTAATTTTTTTTTTTTTTTATTTTTATTTTTTTTTCTCGCGGACATCGGGGGGTTAATCCCGCGGCAGAGCTCAACTAGGCCGTGGGGGATGAGGGCATGATGCCAGCGGTAATATACTGTGGTTCAATGCCGCGTTCTTGCGCGTCTCCGCCTGTGTGCACGCAATGATCGCCATGAATTATCCTATCAAATTTGCGGGGAACCCCTACCCGACATTGAAGTATGAGTACGGCAAATGTCGGTAAGGGGTTAAAGAGAACGGAGAGTCAGTCTTTGGTAAAGTGTGAACTGTCCACGGTTGGAAAAATAATCTACTTTAATGGTCATTTCCTAAAGGGGTTTTCTCACCCTAACGATTAGCTTTTAACAAGTAGGTAAAGGTACATGAAGACTATTAATTTCATGGTATATGCGTGAATTCATTCTGGACCACAAGTGCACTAGTGATGGCGTTCCTTGTTTTTTTTCCAGTAAGAAATTTTATTAAATCACATGAGAAGATAACACTGGATGAGATACAGTCATAACATTATCTCAACATGTAAACAGTCATAACAGTGCATAAACACAAAAAGCACATAGGTAGCAATGGAGGAAAAAGAGAATATAAACGTTAACACACGTTTCCATATTAGTAGGTAAAGAACGTCAGCAGCAATTACAGGACATTAATAATATAGAATTACCTGTAAACAGGTGATAAATCACACAAGCAGTTAAGAAAGTTAATGATAGTGAACGGAATCAGTCCAAGTGGACCAGCTATATTTGATCTTGGCTACCTTATGAGGGGGGACTACTAAGCTCGTTTCGCAGTGGTATTGGTTATTTATCCGATTGATAATTTCATTTATGGATGGGGTCTTGGGAGATTTCCAGTTAGATGCTATTACAAAAGCGGTAGCTATTAGAAACATGTGCTAAGCTGTACGATAGGGAGTAGGAAGTGTTATCAAATGAAAGTCTAGCAGTGCCTAGTTCGGGAGGGAGGCTGAATTGCACATCCAGAAAAGTTGTTCTAGCATCATCTCTACCCTTCTCAAAGAGGAGGCCAATATCGGGCACTTCCACCATCTTGTGGAAAAGAGAAACCTTTATGCCCACACTTTCTCCAGCAGAATGGGAATAACCCGTGTTCATGTGTAGCACAAGCGAGTTGGAGTGTTGGTACCAGCGTAACCAGGATTTTCCGGGACATCCTCTAAGTGGTTAGCACAGTTAGAATATTTGGTTACAACATTCAGCTTGCCTGTGTCATAGTGTCTATTAGTAGAAGATTTGACCTAATGTCTTTTCCCATTTCTGCATATAATCTGGTTGGCAGTTAGGGATCCTCAAAATAGAGTTTGGTTGGCTGCTGAGAGGAACTTAGTGCTACTGGTGTTTATCCAAGCAGCACATGCAGAGAGAGGATAAGACTAGTGGTAGGTGGGTCCATAGCGTTTGAGATCGCGTGTATGACTTGCAGAAATATGTGAATTGACTACGAGGGACAGGGGGAAATGCTGACATAGTTTCCTCAAACGAGCATAGTAGGTTGAGGAACGTTTTAGGTCACTACCTGCCTGATCCCCAAATTCAGCCTGAGATTAATGGGAATTATTCGGGGCACAGACATGGAGTACTGAAGCGGACATTTAAGTTTGTTCCACTGAGACCCTCTTTGTTCTGTTTTTTTTTTCTTTATACTATGAATTTGTACCAAAGCTCTTGGTGGGATAAGGTGAGTTAATGTAAATTTCTGGGGGCTTTCCAACCCAGTAGCATCGCTTATTAGCAGTCTTTATAAGAGCATCTATTGAGAGTAGAATTTTCAAGAGAAAGCCAGTGCTGAGACATCGGGGGAATGCCATGTAAGGTAAGGGGCTCTAGTACGATGCCTTATATTGTATTGAGTTGTTTGGAAACAGAAGGACCTCCCCCTTTTATTTTCCTTTTATTTGATTATTGTTCTTAATACTCTGGGCTTTTTCTGATTCCATATAAATCGTAAGAATAGATTCTTGAAGGTTAGTGAGGAGCTCTTTGGGAAATAGGAAAGTGCAGCGACCTGAACACATAGAGAAATTTCGGTTTTTTTTCTTTTTTTTTTTTTTAGGTAGTAAATCATTACTTAGATAGGTTAATTCGTGCTATCCAGGAAAACTGACAATTTACTGAGTTGTTGATTTCTCGCCAGGTTGTAAAGCTGGCACTTAGTTCTTGTAAATTTTTTAATGGTGGTATTAATATCCTGAATATATCTTAATACCCAAGTACGAAATAAAAATGGATCATATGACCACTGTGAAAAAAAAAAAAATTTGGGAATCTTCGATAATGAATGCTTAAGAGTCGATGGGCATTCACCGGGATCAGTATTGACTTAGAAACGTTTAATTTGTAGACGAGTTCGGCGTAACGATTTAGTTAAGTCGAGCAGCGCCGGAACAGACGTTGCAGGATCCTGACACATGATCAATATGTCATCTGCATATAGGCTTATCTTTTGCACTGTGTTATTAACAGCTATACCGGCGATGCCCGAAGATTTCCGTATTTGTTCAGCTGAGGTTCTGCGCAAAGGTCTATATTAGGGGAGATAGGGGACAAACCCTGCCTAGTGCGTTTTGTTACTGTCAAATTTATCGATAAAAAGCTGAGGCATAAACTTTGGCGAGGGAGAGGATTTAAAGAATTTTGCTGAAAAAAATTGGGACTTGAAAGCCAAACTTGTTGCAGTACTTTCATCATATAGGACCAATGATTGTAGAACGCTTTTTCTCCGTCTAGCTGAGATAAAAGCAACAGGGGGTGTTCTGTGTGGTGCTAGCTGCATTACGTTTAAAACCTCGTATCCCGTCATCTAGTTTGCCTCCCTTTGTTGAACTCCCAACTGGTAGCCATTAATTAGATTGGTAATATTTCATTAATAACTGTTAGCTAGGATTTTGGAAAAAAATTTTATGTCAGAATTCAGTAATGAGATAGGCCTGTAGTTGGTTACCTGGTCTTCCGGGCTTGCCTGCTTTGTGAAGGGTGGAAATCTGTGCACATAGCATGTCAGCTGGCGGATAGCCTTTCTCTGTTATTACGTTGAATAGGCGGGACAAATGGGGGATAACTCCAGTTGCCAATTAATTTGTACTATTCATTAGTAAGGACCATCTGGCCGGGGGACTTGTTGCACTTTAATTGAGATATAGTTTTCTCAACCTCATGAGAAGATATGGGGTCGTTTAAGCGGCTAGCGATGTTCTTGAAGATAATGACGGAGAGAAAACTTCTCCCAGAAATTTGTCTATATTCTCTCTCTAGAACCTCTGGGACTGTATCATCAGGAATTTCAATATTATACGAGGGATATATAGTAAGAGGCAAAGGCATTTGAGATTTGTAATGGATCGGAAATCTGGCTTATGAGAAGGGGAAAGTGATATATGATATACGTGTTCTGGCCTGCGTTACTTTGACCATACGAGTAGTACTTTTGCCAGGTTCTGTCGCCCTGGAGTGTAGAAATTCCAGCGAATACCTGCCGAGATGAGATTTCATATTGTTGTAAGTGGAGAGTATTTAACCTAACTTTAAGGCAAGATAGTTATCTATTAATCAGTTGTGAATTATTTGCCTTGAATTGTAGATCTAGATGTCTAATTTCCTCTAAGACATCATGTTTTGTGCTTCTCTGGAGCGTTTTTCTCTCTAGCAGCTATTTTCATGAGAATTCCTCTAATATACGCCTTGTTGGCACACCGCAATACCTCTTTCGGATGGGTGCAGTGGGGGGTTTTTTCAAAGTATGTCAAATAGGGCCTTCTTGACATCCTTAAACTACTTTTTCCTTGATTTTAATAAAAAATTGTTCATCCTCCATGGGGAGTGGAAAATGGGGGTAGAGTTGGTTCGAAGTGTTAAATAAATCGGTGCGTGATCTGACCACGTTTTGAACCCAATTTTAGTATTAGAGACTGATAAAAGAGCTGCTCTGTTCACCAAGAAGAGATCTATTCTGGAGTGAGAATCTCGCGCCGCCGAGTAAAAAGTAAAATCACTTTCTGTCGGATGTGCATATCTCCAAGATCGTGAAGATTTTCTCCAGGAACTAGATGAACGCTATTCAGGGGCTGACCTTGGCAGCAATTTGCAGATCTGCTCTTTGTTTTTGTCAATGTACTGCGTTTAAAGTCGCCACAAATGACTAAATTGCTTTTAGATTCCTTTTTAACCCTAGTGAGAATTTTCGTAAGGAATGAGAGTTAATGTCTTATTTGGCATAAATGCACAACCAAGGTATAGGCTCTGAATTCAGCTACAATGTAGAACTATGTAGCGCCCTTTGATCATCAAGACAACAGAATTTATATGAGAAAAGGCCACAGAGTTTTTAACAAAATATGATACTCCTGCTTTTTTATGTCTACGCAGAGTGGGTAAGAACGTGCGTAGTTCCTGTGCTGAAGGCGGAAGGAATCTATTTTTTAATCATATGTGTCTCTTGCACACATATCACGGTACGCGCGAGGAACTAATGACCTCTTTCCAGAACAGTGACATCTAACGGGGTGTTGAGGCCATTATGCATTACAAGACATGAATTTCACTCCCAATTGTGGAGTAGAAGATTGAATATGGTGCACATGCTGCTATTAATGAGTTTTCTTAGGAAAACTGCCAAATAAAGTTAAGTAATGTTACATGACTATTATGCTTAAAACCTGAAGGTGTGGACAAATAAAACAGGAAACAAAACAACAGTTAGAAGAGGAAAAATCGACATGGACTGGGATTCCACTGAAAGGGAATCAAAGGTGGGGCAAAGTTCAATGGCCTTCCCTATAACAGGGACAGAGAAGGAGTGGAATGAAGGGGTTCCTGCTCTGTCAGATAAAGGATCAAATGGCTTGTGGATGATCAGATTATCAACCATTTAACGTTGTGTCAGTCAACGGAGCGGATCTGGACCTATTTTTGCTTTTTGCACCACAAAGGAGTGCATTGCTTCGGGTCTCGATTTTTGTTTCTTCAAAGGGTGGTGTTAGGCGAAGGAGAGCTTATTCCAGGACAAGAGTAGTTTTTCACATGGAAGAGGGGGTTGTGCAACAAATGTCGTGGTGTTGTCCTTAGTTGACTATCAGCTTTACCGGAAATCCCCATGTTAGTTGACCCATTTTGATCACGTTAGAATTTTAGTAAAGGGGGCGAATTTCTTTTCGCTTGAGCATCGTCCCGGCCGACATTCAAGGGAAAATTGTGATGTTGGCGAATCTTTCAGGCAATGTAATTTTTCCTTCTGACTAGGCTCTCAAAAAAATTAATCTTTGGTTTTGAAAAAATGGATCCTGGCTATGACATCTAGTGGACCGCTTGGGGACAGATGTTTTGGTTTTCGGCAGCTGTGGATGCGATCTATTTCTAGATCAGTCTGTGACGCCTCTGGTTAATGCAATGGCCAGAAGATCAGTCAGAAAAGGAGCAAGGGCGTCATTTAGGTAATCGCTTCTGAAACTCTCTTATGCGAATATTCTTTCTTCTTGATCTATCCTCTAAGTCCAGTAACTTAGCTGACAACCGCTGCACTTCATCCTCAAGATCAGTATTCGCGTCGAATCAGTTAGATTGATGGAGAGGTGGTAAGCTCCGCCATTCTTTTCGACATGATCTGCCCTGCTGACCGGGATTGGATGTCTGCCTTGAACTCCGCATATTGCTTGAAAGTCACTTTGTAAATTATTCCGGAAGGAGGAAAAGGTTTCATCATAGTTTTCCTCCATCAGTGGATGTTTGCATTGCTTCTTCTTGCGCTCTATATCTTAAAGGAGTCTGAGCGTGCTGGGGAGTTTGATATGAGAGGAGGGGTGAGATCTCTAGAGTTCGCATTGAAGGTGAAGTGGAGCTGAAAGAATTCTGTGAGTTTTGCAGGCTTTATTTTGGTGTTTTCTTTGCAGCGCTTCTCTATTCTTTTCTTATTTGACAGTGAGGACATAGGATGATATATTATATTATATATATATATTTATATATATATATTATATATTTTTATTTTATTTTTTTTATTTTTATTTTTTTATTTTTTTTCCCTTTATCCTTAGTTATTTATGTTAGTTTCCTTTCTTTCTAGGAAATCTGCAGTGTTAGCACGGAGTCTGAAAGTGAGATTGGAACTGGCTTTTAGGTAAGAGGAGGTGTTACAGTCTTGACTCAGCTAGTAGTAGTGGTCCAGCACTAAACTCTACTATATGAGGAGAGGGTGTGCTTAGGGATGTATAAGCACTTTGGGGTAACTTTAATTTGTTTCTTCAATTTATTTGCTTCATTTGCTGCAATCAACGTTCTATCCAGCACAGAAGGCTCAGAGTAGCTGTCACTAAATTAGCTGTTTCAGCTTTAGTGGGCTGCAAGTAGCTTATAGTCACAGGGCTTTCATGCAGGGCGTTGTAAGCATTATGGCATGTGATGTCAAGGGGCCCAGTCACTGGACTCTAGTGGGACAGTCAAAGTCCTCCGCAGTGGGTTAGAAAGGGATGAGGGACCGAAGGATCCTGGCAGCCTCCTTTACTGCCACACGTCCCTCACTAGGCACGAAAGGGATGAGGGACCGAAGGATCCTGGCAGCCTCCTTTACTGCCACACGTCCCTCACAGAGAGCAGTCAGGTGTCCTCAGCAGCAGGGGGCAGGTATACGTCTTGGAGCCCCGGGCACAGCTGCCCGGTCTGCGGTGTAGGGTCGCAGCGGCACTCGGGGTCCCCCCGGGCGTAGTCCCCGGGCGCCGTGCGTACTGCGGGAGGCGCCGTTCCATGTGCTCACGCCCCTTCCCCTGCGTCTGGATGTTAGGGCGGAACTTCTCCCCGTTTTTTGACCTTTCCCCTCTACTCAGGGATTTTTTCTGTCGTTCTTGTCGGTCTCCGTGCAGGTGCCCGTCCTGTCCCCTTACGCCCCGGGGCCCTTCTGTACCCGGTCTGTCCGGATTGGGTGTCAGTTGGGGTTTGATGTGCGCTTTTGTAGATCTCTCACGGAGCTCAGGGATCAAGCGTCTGGCCCATTAAACGCTGCCCGCCCCCAGCGTTCCTTTTTTTGAACGTCCTTTCCGGAGTTACCCCTCTCCTCACTCCTGGTCTACTGCTGTCTCTCCCAAATGACCGGTGCAGGTCCCCCCTTCCCAGAGTGCTCGCCCCCCAGCTTTTTAAAGATTAAAGGGCCGCGCATGCTGCCCAAAATCATGACTCATCCTGTTTTATTAGAATTTCCTTCCCTACATTACTGCCATTTTTTTGGGTTCCCTATGGTTAGTGCTTTTCCCCGTTGCTGATATATCCGGGTTTTGACCCCTGTATCCCCTTTTGTACGCTTGTTGCTCCCTGCCCTGAGTTTTTGCTTGTGAACCGGATATGTCTCTGCCTACCCCTTTGGTACCACGAGTGGGCACTTCAGGGGTAACGACCTTGGTGTCCCTTGCAGCCATGTTCACCCCCGTTGGGGTTTTGGTGAAAAACGGGGGGCCCCTTTAGACCCGTTCCCGGGTTTTTAGTCCTTTTTCATCTCTCGCGGGGGTCCCAGGGTTCAACCCCCCTTTAAAATCGTTAAAATTTTACCAAATCCATTGCTCCCTGTGATTTTGCTTTTTTTGAAAATGAAAAAATTTTTTATCAACTGTTGTGTCACAGTTTTTCAAAGGTTACCAACCCCCTCTTCCGCTCCCCTTTATTTGAGTGATTTCAAGCTGCCTTCAATTAGTAAGTCCGTTTCGGGAAATGAGTCACTCCCTGCTGAGTCTTTTTTTACAGCACCCCGCTTGTTGCCCTAATTTTATTGACAATTTAAAAATCCTTTAGCTCTGTACCCTTTGGGCACTACAGTTTTATAAAATCCCCGCATAAAGTCACTTTAACGGGAAATTAGCTGGGAAATGCGAGCGATAAAAAACCACTCACAGCCTGACCAGGAAGTGTGAAATCTGAAGCTGCATGTGGCTCTGTGAAACAGTATTGTGAGACAACCTCTTTAAGTTGCATCTGTACAATTCATTAAATCCTGTGATATTACCATTTAATTTTAGAAAAATTTTTAAAAAAGGGACCAAAAAACAAAAGCAGTGAAAATAATAAACACTTACAATTTTTTCTAACTTTAAATATATCAAATATTTTTCTAAATGATAAAATGGTAACAAGTTTAGTTATGTTTGACAGCCTAATGATAAAGCAAGTGTTGGGGGGGTAATTTTAAAGAAAATTAAGGGGCGTTAAACCTTTTTTAAATTTGGGAAAATACCAATTATTTTTTAGGGGGGTTTCCCCCCGGAACTCACTGGTTTTTTAGAAAAATTTGAGATTGTTTCATTTTTTCTTTAAACCCAAGAAAAAAAAGGAAAGTGATAGGGGGGATTTGGGGTTTGTCATTGATTGATTGAATTTTTCCAAAAAATTCTTAAGCAAATAAAATTCCCTTTTTTATTCAAAAAAAATTAAAAGCTACCATTTTTTAGTATTTTTGGGGGCATTATCTTTTTTCCCCAAAATTTTTGTCCATTTAAATTTTAAAATTTTTTAAAAAGGGAAACTTAAATTTTTTTTGGGGACATACAAGTGAGGTAGTTTGGAGGGGCTTTAAAATTTTATCCTTGCTTTAAAATTTGAAATGGAATTTTTTACCAATTAAACCCAAAAACACAATGTCAAAACCCCATTTCCCCAACCCCTACCTGCCACAAAGAGTTTTGTTTATTTCCCTGTTTGTTTTTTTTCCCCCCCCACCCCCTTCCCCAAGAGTCATAATTTTTTTTTTTATCTTCTAGGAAAACAGAGGGTTTTATTTGCTGGGCAAAATTTCTTTTTCATGGTACCTTTGACTGGAAAACTTAAAACAACTTCTTTGTGGAGTAAAGTGTGAAAAAAATCCACAATTGCTATATTTTTTTAGTTATACAAAAATTATTTATATGGAGTTATTTCTATGGTTATTTCTTTTTTTTTAAAACATTGAATTTTTATTAAGATTTTACAATTACAAAAATGTAACTTTCAAATCAAAATATAACAGGGTGAAAAAAGGAAGAGCCATTTTACAGTCAATGCATTAATCCAGGACAACAGACAAAGACTGCAAATCCCAGACAGGTACTTTTAGATCTCAAAGTCTTGCATATTCCTAAGAAAAGGGAGTTAAAAGGAAATTCAAAAAACAAAATTAAAAGGGAGTACATAGAGGGAGATTTCCATTAGGAACGTAATTTGAATTTAGACCAAATAGGGCCATTTCTGCTTTTGTTCAAGATTAAATGGGGGGGTAGCAAAAACTTATCTCACATGATATGAGTATTAATCCTATCAAAAATTCTGCAAAACCCTAGAGCAGATGTTCCCCTTCCAATGGTATGCAAGGGGGTAGATCGGGTACAATAAGAATATGCTAAAACCACTGTTTGGTGGGGAGTGGGAATATAACATCCCAATGTTGCAGGGGCAATTCCTGCTTTAGAGAAAATTAAGGGGAGAATGGGTTATTGGATCAAAAACCTTCTATCCACCCCACAAGCCGTGATAACGGGGCAAAGCCCCCCAATATGTGAAAGGGGGCCCGCTGAAACACAATTTCCCCCGCACATCTTAGAGGGACCCGGGGAAAATATGAGCTTTCCCGGCCGGGGGAAAAGGTCCCAAAACGAAGATGTTTTTCCCCTTAAAAGGGGCCATTGATTTATGCTTTTAGAGTGTTTAGGGGGGCCCCATCGCCCCTGTCCACCGTCCCCCAACCGGGAAAGATTTGGACTTTTTCTAATTCCATTTGAAAAATATAGCCCAGTTTTGGGTTGTCAAAACCCCAAAGTGTATCTGGTGAATAAGGGGTGAGAGACCCTTGGGCCTTGTTCACACGGCTTATTTAGGGACTGTTTGGGAGCCTCCCTGCGCGCCGTATTTGCGCTGCAGAAAGGCTAAAATTCCGCCCCAGTAACTAAGGAAAATTCCCCCATTTTCTCATAGAGAACTATGGATTCCGCTTTTTCTCCCCGCTCGGCAATTACGCCGGGGGGGGAAAAAAGTGAAAAGACACTTTTTTTAACGGCGGTAAAACCCCGTAAATTTAATGGGGGTCTAGGGGGCCCCGGCCCGAGCGGGCGGCCCCCCGCCCCGCTGCAGGGCTCCCCGGCGTAATTGCGGGGCAAATCTGCCCCCCAAATTTTAAGCTGGAAATAAGCCGTTTAAAACCCAAAGGCCTTAATGGGCATTTGCTTCCCAGAAAAAAAAAGGGGGGAAAGGGGATACAGGTTTTTGGGGGGGCCGGGGGAAGTGGGATGGATGAAAGGGGCGTGTCTGATTTTGTAAAAAAAATATAAAATTGTAAAGTTTGGTAGGTGAATATTGGGGGCCGATATATCCGCAAACGATCTAAAGACCCCTTCGGGAAAAACAATTCTCCAATTCCCCAGATCCATTAAAAATCCATTGTTGAAAGTTTAGGGTTTGGGAAAATAGCCCCATAGAGCTTTGGATAATGGACGTATTTCAAATAAAAAAGGGAAAGTCAAAACGTTTAGTCACTATATTTTGGGTTGCCACATCTTGAAAAGATGCTAAACCAGTGGGTGGGAAACATATGGTGGAAGAAGGGATTTGGGGGGAAACCCCAAAAACAGCATTGCTTTTAAAAAAGATTTTTAAACCGGGGCCTGGGGCCTAGTGTTGATTTTTTCAATATTTAAACCCAAAAAAAATGGTGAAATTTGAGGTTTTTTTCCATTGTTTAATAATGGGTTCCAAAATGGAGGAAATGTTTACATCAGTAAATTTGGTACAGCCACCCCCCCCTTCCCTTTTTAAAAGAGGTATGGGGTACTGCCTTTTAAACCTGGTTTTCTTGGACCCCCAAAAATAAACTTCGGGAATTTGGGGTTTGAAGCCGAAGGGGCAAGTTGGGGGTAATCACAAAGGGAAGGGCCCCTTTGCCATGTATAGAAATTTGGGAAGAAGGAGCATCTTGGTGACACTTTTTGGCCATTAAGAAAGAGGTAAGTGGCCAAATTTCGTAATCCCCTGGATAAAGAGGAGCATAATGATTCCAATTATTTTTTAAAGGCCCCCAGAGAGGTTGGGGAAAAATTTCTGAACCCCCAAGGGTTTAACGTGATACTTTGTTTTTTCCCCCAAAAAAAAATTGAAATGGGACAGTTTGGTGGGGTTAGTGGGGGAAAATCAATCGTTAAGAAATAGACTTAGTGACTTTTTAATCTTTTATAAAAAAACCTCCAAGAAAAAATAAAGGGGTTATCAAATAAACCCCGGGATAAAATACCCGGTTTTTTGCACATGTTTAAACACATCGTCGGGAAAATTGGGCTGACTTTGTTGGGTGCTTTTGCTTTGGGCATATGTACATATGGCTTTTTTTTAAACCTTTTGTTAAAATTTAAAAATATTTTTTAAAAATTTTTTCACCCGGGCGAAGAAGTTTTTTATCGTGGAAACCCCGCACCCCGGGGAGCAAAAATCGGTGCTTCAGAACCCTTGTTGTTTGCAAAACCGTTTGGGCCGGGGGCACGCCCCGGAATAAACTAAAACTTTTTGCCGGATCCTGCAGCACAGTGAACTTAGCCCAAACCAGGTGAGCCACCAATCTTGTTTTTGTTTGCGGCACTTTGTAAAACGGGTTTTGGGCATTTTCAAAAACCAGAAATTTGGGGGCCCGAAGTTTGATCATTTCTGCCAGGGGTTCATCCCAAGATCAAAAATAAAAAGGGTGAGAGGGGAACCCCTGCCGGGGAAAACCCTTTGGGAGATATTAAATTGTTTATGAAAAAAAAGGCCAGGGGAATAAAAAATTGGCTGGGGTGAGGTGTACAGAGAGGTAATTGAGGTATATAGGACCAGCAAAACCCAATTTTGCGGGGGGATTTTCTTGCAAAAAAGCCCAGTTGATACAAACCCAAAAGGCTTTTTCCCCGCCATCAAGTGAGAGAAGGGGCAGAGGGAATCTTGGTTGAGTTTATAACATGAAAACACATTAAGGAAACCCCTTCTGATGCTACCCCCTAGTTTGTCTTTCTCTAAAAAACCCCCCCCTGTTTCTGGGCCCAAAAAAGGATGGTAATATTACATTTATCTTTTGGGCCCAATAATTTTGGAGAAAAATTTTAATACCCCGAATTGAGAAAAGAAATGGGACGGTAATTTGACACTACACCCTTGGGGTTTTCCAGGTTTGGGGATGGTCACATGGGGCAGCCAACATCTCTGCAGGGGGATCATTCCATTAAACAAAGGAAAAGAAAAGTATTTGTAGGTGTGGATTTAAAAATTAGTTGGGGAAAAATTTTTAGTATTTTTTATTTAAACTGTCCCGGCCAGGAGATTTGTTCAAAATTTTTTTTTTTTTTGGGTTTTTTTAATCCCGTCTGGAGTTCTTGTAAAGTGATAGGGGGGAATTTAAACCCAGGTTTAAATGTTTTTATCTGAGATCTGTGGCAAAACTAAAATTTACTAAGAAAAAATCTGATATGTTAAGTTGTTTAAGGGGGGGGGAAGGGATTTTTTTTCCCTTTTAAAATTGTTAAGGGGTGATAATATTGGAAAAATATGTTCAGGGGAAATAAATTTTTTTTCCCATTTTTTTTTCACCGTAAGTGGGAATTTATTTTGCTCTGGCTTGGGTTGTTTAACTCTTTGGGCCAGTATCTTCCTGGTGAAACACCCTTTTAAATAGAAGTTCCACCGTAAATTTTTGCTAGGGGGGGATTTGTATTTATGGAGGGGGGAAAAAAAAAAAAAAAAAAAATTGTCAATTGACTCTCAAGGAAAGGTAGTTTTTTTATGTTAGTTTTGGGGGAAAGGGGATTTTTTAACGAGTTCTTTCCCCACTTTTAATTTTTCCTTAAAGAAAATCGTTCAGATCTCTTTCTCTCTTTCCTTTTTCCCCGGAAGCAATTTTTAAGGAAAACCCCTCTAATGAACGTTTATGACCACCAAAAATGTAGAGGGGGAGGGGTACAGAGGAATGTTGAGGGCAAAATTTCTCCTGTAATGAGGTTTTTTATTTCTTTTCCCCCACTTTGAGTCCCACTTTAGGAGATACGTATTCAGTCTCCCCGGGGGGGGGGGTTGGGGGGGGGGGGGTGGGGGGGGGGGGGGGGTTTTTTATTAACGTGAGAGAAAACCGGGGGAAAGGCTGACCATGTTCCAGTGCCTATTTTAGGTTTAGCAAATATTGGGGAAACCTTCTTGCCCCGTCCAAAAAAAAAAAATTTTTCGTGGGGTAAAATTTTTTTAGGGGCTGAGAAAAAGGAATAGTCCCCCCTATCCTCAGGGTGTGCGTAGTTTCCAGGGATCCTGCAGGTTTCTAAATTCAGCAGAGATTGAAAGGGGTGTGTCAAAAGAAGGGGTATTACGTGACCTGTCCATGTCAGGGTTTTTTAAAATGGTTTAAAGTCCCCCACATAAAATTAAAGTTGCCCTCACAAAAAGGGGCTTAGCCCTTTTGTAATTTACCTTAGGATAAATCGGGGACTGCCTTGTATTTATTTCGTAAAGCGGGCTAAAGTAAAATTCCAAAGTTATCTGCCAAAAAAATGCAGAATAAAATTGTATCTACCCTTGTCATCAATAATCGCCTGTTTAAAACAAAAAAAAAACATAGTTTCTTTGAAAAAAAAAACCCCTACTTTTAGCTTTTTTTTTTTTTAAAAAAATGGAAGAAAATGGGGTGGGGAAACCTTATTTCTTAACCTGGAGAGTCCCCGCTCCTTTAAAAGTGTCTCCTGGAGACATAAAGATGTCTGCCTTTGATTTCAACGCTTATCTCCAGAGGGTTGACCTCCAAAGGGCGAATTAAGGGCCCGGGTTAAAGTTAAGGGATAAGATTTTAAAATCCCCTTTTTTTCTCCGCAAGGGGGGGAAAACTTGGGACCGGATTAGTTACAAGGTGAAGAATCCTTCCGGAGAGACGGAAATCGAAAACTCGGAAAAAGCAAGGTTCGACATCAGGCAATAAAATTAGGAAAACAATAAAAATTTGCATAAGGGAAACCAAATAGAACGTTAAACATGTTTGAAAAACCCAAAAAAATCCCAAAAAGGGAAAAAAAAAAAAAAAACTGTATTTCCTATTGTGGAAATAAATCCATGTGGGGGGGGGAGTTTCTGGCAGGAACCCTTTTGCGGCAAAAAAAAAAAAAATTTGCATATAGTTCCCGACGACAGAGGGGAAAAGTGAGCTCCCCAAAAAAAAAAGAGTAAGGAGAGGAAAATTTCTTTTGCTGCTGGGTTCATCTTCTTTTGGTTTTTGATCCTGAACTGCTCTGCTTCTCTTTCTCCACCCCAAAAGGGGGAATAAAATTTCTGGACGGAAACCGTTTTAGCTTTTTAAAAGGGTGTAGAGCGGAAATGTAAAAAGATTAAAAAGCGATTAAGACCTCCTTGGCCCTGGAAGGGGTTATGGGGAAACCGTGGGGCCCGTCCTTAGAAATTTTAAAAAGTTTTACTGGGAATCCCCAGTGGTAGTTAATTCCATGGTCTCTGAGAAATTTTTTGTGTATTGGGCAAACTTTTTCCCTTTTTTGGGATTTTGCCCGCAGATAGGTCTGGGAAGATGGTATGTTACTGTATTTATCTGGCAAGGGAGGAACTTACGGGGGCTCCCCAGGAAATTGTCCTTGGTTTTTTTTGAAAAAAAAAAAGAATTTTCCCCTATACATTTCCCCTTTGGGAAACCGGGGGGGTTTTAGGTTTTTTGGGTTTTTGGGAGAAGATTTAAGCAGTCGATAGTAAGGTCTAAATTGGGGAAGCTTTCCGGAAGTACATAACCATGAATCAGTAAGAAATGCCGGCAATGAATCTGGGGTAATGGTTTCTTGGAAACCCCCCCGAATCCCTTTTAATTTTTCTCTGCGTGTTTTTAACTTTAGGGCCAACTTTAGAGGACAAACCTTTTGTACCCTTTTTCCTCCAAGGTGAGTTCGCACATGAGCAAAAATTTTGGGGTTTTGCGAGTTCCGAATTTTCTTTTTCAATAAAGGTCAGTTTTTGACACTAAGGATTGGTATCGGCCCGGGAATTTGCTTGAAGTCAATTGGATTTTTCTCTCGGAAAAAGGGAGAAGAGGCGCGAGAGTAAAACTCATTTTAGTTGATTTGTTCCAAATTTTTTAATTTGAGTCCATATCCAAAGAACTTGAATTCGGTGAAAAGGTGACAATGGAGGGAAGGGGAATGTGACGTAGACGGTTTTTTTAAGGGTTGGGGGAAAAACTCTGTAAGTTTTAAATTGGTTTTTGGGTTTTTTTTCCTTTTGTGGTTTTCCCTTCCATAGGGTTTTGGGGTTCAACTACGCTAAAAATACAGTTAAAAGCTTTTCTAGCTCCCCCTTTTTTTTCACTTCTTTTTCTTTCCCCTAGAAGTTTGGGGTTTTCGTAAATTAGGGACGCTGTTCCAAAAATTTAGGAAGCAGGGGGGGGTTTTTTGTATAACGGAAACGTTGCTCAGCGTCAGAAAGCTGAAAATTTTGCACCCGCAGTCCCGTATTCAAACTTAAAAGAGCAGAGTTAAAGTACCCGCAGACAATCCAGCGTCAGTGAGTAGATTTATGTTTAAAAAGGGAAATCTGTTCAGTGTTAGGGGAAAACCCCCCGGTTTTTTGGAAAGGGGCTGCCCTTTTTTCAGTGTGGGTTTTCAGTAAGGGACCCTGTTCATTCAGGAAACAGAGTTTTTTGGGGGAGCCTCCTTTTTTCAGTGGAGTTATTTTACCCAAAAACACTTTGTGCAGTTTTTCAGGAAAGGGAGGTTATTTTAGGGCAGCCAAAGTTGTTCAGGGGGAGTTATGTACAAACAGGGCACTTTGTTTCAGGTTTTCAGGGAGTAAAAGTTACGTACAGTATTTCCCGCAATTTAAACTTCAGGGGCAGGTAACTTCAGCATTCCCCGCTAGTCCCCGTCAGGGATAGAGGGTTTTGGGGAAACAGGGGGGTTGTTTTTTGGGGGCAAAAAAAAAAAAAGAGTTATATAAGGCAAAACCTTGTTCAGTGTAAAGGAAAACAGAGTTTAAAGGGTTTTCAGATTCACCCATTTTAGGGTTCACAGAGCCGAAATTGTTACAGCAATCACACTATTCAGCGTCAAGGACCCGGTTATGAACACAGGCACTCTTGTTCAGTGTCAGGGAAAAGAGTTAAAAATTAAAAACAAAGAGGGTTCTCAGTGTCAGGCAGCAGATTTATGTTTTAGCAAACACGTGTTCGTGTTTAAAAAAGCCAGTTTTTAAAGCTGCGGTGGGCTATTCAGTTTCAGAAAGGGAAAAGGTACAAATTGCAGGAGCAGGGTTTGTGCCAGGGCTAGAACCAAGTGCAGCCAAACCTACTATTCAAAATCAGGAAGTAAAGGTCTCTCCAATAGGCCGCTGCCCTGTGGGAGGACTTGCAGGGAAATCCTGGTTTTTATGGGGCCACCAAAAGTCGGTTTTGGACGTAAAATCAGCTTCTGTGTTTTCCTGGGCTGGCTCACGGGGTCCCCGCTGTGGATGAGAGCCCCTGTGCTGAAGGAGCTGTTTTTTTTTCCCTTTTTTTGGGGCGTCCTCACTCTGCAAACAGAAACCTTTCCAAGGGGGGTGCAGGTAGAAAGGGGGTTTTTGAGCAAAGGATTCCCGGTTTCCCCCGAGAGTAGGGAAAAGCCCAAAGGGAAAGCAGGGTTAAAAGAGGGTGGGGAAGGTCCAGAGGGAGTCTGGTACCATGTTGGGGTTTATGTGCACAGCAAAGGGGGGGTTTTGTTGGGCAGATTAGAAAACTTCTCTCTACAGAGCTCCCCCTCTATGGGAGCCGATGTCATTAAGGTCCCCGGCCCGCCCCCATTTTTTTGGTTATTTTTGGTGGGAAATAAAAGTTTTTTTGTTAAAAAAAAGGATTTTTCCAGATTTTTTAAAGCTTTTTTGGGGTGTTTAAAAACGTTTTATGTCATTTAAATTTGTGTTGCAGTGCCATTTTCTGCAACTGATAACTTTTTTATATATTTTTTTCATCTATGGACCTGAGTGAGGGCTCATTTTTGTGGGCTGAAGTGTAGCTTTTTTTGGTATCATTTTTGGGTACATGTGACCTTTTGATCGCTTTTTATTTCAATCTTTTGGGGACGTGAAATGACCCCAAAAAATCCCGCAATTTTGGCACTGAGTATTTTTTAGGTCATAGTGAGATGGTAGCCATAAAGACCTTTATTAGGCACCTGGCTGTCATGACAACTGGTCAGCACCCTGCTATCTCTTCATGGGGGGTAAAGTGAGCAAAGGAATGGTGCGCAGTGCTGTTTCTTAACCCTATACATGCTGCAGTCATGTTGACTATGGAGTCTAAGGCCTCGTTCACACGGCTTATTTTGCCGCAGATTGGCGCCGTACTCTGCGTCGGATTTGTGCTGCAGTACGGCGCCAATCCGTCGGAGTAATTACGGTAATCCACTGCTCTCATAGAGAACAGTGGATTCCGTCGCTCCTCCCCACTCGGCGAATCCGCCGCGGGGGGAGAAAGTGACATGAACATTATTTACGGCCGCCCCCGTCCCGCCCCTTATTCACGGCGGATTTGTGAGCGCAATCCGGCTCACAAATCCGGCGTGAATAAGCTGTGTGAACACGGCCTAAGCAGTAAAAATGCCAGGTTCGGTGCTATCTCTGATTTCGCCTGCTAGTGGTAGGTCCCGACTGTTTGGTGGGGGGTGCATTCACACGGATTATAGCTCACGTATAGTGGCGCGTACTGTGCACACTGCTATATGTCGGGTGTTTAAGAAGTACATGCTTTTCAGCACGTACTTCTAAAGTGCTCTGCGCTGGCCCTCATCCACTTTTGTTTTCCCCAGCACATAAGCCGCGGGAAGAAGTGACATATCACTTCTTTCTCCCGACGCGTAGTACAAGTCCGGGAATACGTGGGGTTATCATAGCACTAATTACTGTTAACTGCTGCATATGGAGCGGACTTAGCATGGGAGTCCACTCCATCCACCATTACCTACATCACAAGAGAACTGTATGCCATGTGTTGGTAAGAGGTTAATATTTTAAGTGATACCTGCAGAGTGTAGTTTTACAGACCTAAAGAAGACTAGTATGGCCTTTTAATAGAAGCACCCTAGGTTTATAGAAATTTCGGGCGACATGTATGAAGCTCGCCGGGTCGGGGCGCGCTTTTCCGGCGAAATCTGCGCCTGATTTATGTCGGGGCCGGGGCGTGCTCATACATTCCATGTAAAGTCCGCCGCGCCTCGTCAGTGTGTTAGGCGCAGTGCGGGACTTAGGCGCAGTGTGACGTTGCGCCTGAGATTCGCCGCCGGAGGTAGTGCGGTCATCCATGCGGAGAAAAGTCCACCGCGCCTCGCCAGTGTGTTAGGCGCAGTGCGGCGCTGCGCCGAAAATTCACCGTCCGAGGAGGTGCACTCGTACATGCGGGGAAAAGTTCCCTGCGCCTCGCCAGTGTGTGGGGCACAGTGTGGGGACATGGGCGCAGTGCGGGACTGAGCCGAAAGCTGTTCCGATGTGAAACAGGCTGGAAAACAGCGAGAAATCATTCCACATGTCGGTGCGGAGTATGAATCAAAAATCGCCTTTATAAAGGCGTTAAACATTCTCAGAAAAAGAGCTGAAACCATAAAAATAAAAAATACATAAAACAAAATCACTTTCCTATATCTAATTCAAGAAATTAGGATATTGGAAATTAGCGGAAATACATTAATTTTCAAATTCTGAAAGCTTATTCTCATTGGACGGCAAAAAACCGGCCAATCAAAATAGGACGACATTGAACCATTAAAACCTATGGAGAACTATTGACCAATCAGAATCAAAGGGGGGAAACAGTTCAAAAATACAGTAAAAATGCGGGAAAAGAGCTGTTTGGTTGAGCTAGGGGGGGCTTGGCATAGCTCAGCCAATCAAATAGGAGCGAAAAGACCCATTAAACCTATGGAGAATATTGACCAATCAAATTCAAAGGCGGACAGTTCAAAATACAGTAAAAATGCAGAATAGAGCTGATTGGTTGAGCTGCTGGCTACCCAGCCAATCAGACGCGAGCTACTTCTCCCATTGTAGTCTATGGAGAGATCGGCGCCATGCAATCTCGGCTTCAGCGCCGTGAGCATGGAGTAGGAATAAAAAATTATTTTTATTTAAGTTGTAAAATATTCTCTGAAAAAGAGCGAAACCTTCTATAAACATACATTAATAAAATCCCTAACAAGCTTTGTCGCCGGACCGCGTAACATAGAAATGAAATAGAGAGAATTGCCGGGAAATAAATTTAATTCAAAATTGTTTAAGCTCTTCTCATTGGTCGGCATAAACCAGCCACTCAGAATCGGAGCAACAGTGTCCCATGAAATCCTCTGGAGAACTCTTGACCAATGAGAATAGGAGCGACAAAGACCCATTATATCCTATGGAAAAGTTTTGACCAATCATAATCCAAGGCGGGACAGTTCAAAATACAGTAAAAATACAGAAAAGAGCTGATTGGCTGAGCTTGCGGGGGCTTGGCTATCCCAGCCAATCAGAGCGCGAGCTACTTCTCCCATTGTAGTCTATGGAGAGAGCGGCGCACTGAAATCTCGGCGCTCAGCGCCGTGCGGCATGAAGTATTAATAAAAAAATTATTTTGATTAAGTGTAAAACATCACATAAAGAGCTAAAACATTCTCTAAAAATAAATCAGTTAAAACCCCGAACAAAAAAATATTAATTCAATAAAATCATGTTATTTCTTTATTTTCGTTATCCAAGGGATAAATAGTATGGGTGCAACGAAAAGAAAAAATAACATGATTTTATGATTTAATTTTTTTTTTTCTTTACCCCAATATTTTTATTCATTTTATATACACATCGGAACAACTTCTGTAGCCCTTTATCTTTTGATTTCGGCCATGTACAGTTTTATTTCAGATTGCATTAAAAAAACCCATAGAGCGTTGCTCGCTCCCCCCATTGGTCCAAATAACGGCGCCTCTTTTAACTTAGCCAATCACAGAGCTCGCTCGGGATTTTTCTTTTCCCATAGAACTCTATGAGAAAGTACTCGCGTTCTGATTGGCTAAGCTGGAACGAGCCCCCGCTAGCTCAACCAATCAGCTCGTTTTGCCTTTTTACTGTATTTTGAACTGTCCCGCCTTTGAATATGATTGGTCAATTTTTCTCCATAGGTTATAATGGGTCCCTTTTCGCTCCTTTCTGATTGGTCAATACTCCTCCCTAGGATATAATGGGCCACTGTCGCTCCTATTCTGATTGGGGGTTTTTTCCCGACCAATCAGAAGAGCTTAAACAATTTGAATTACTGTATTTCCCGCGATTCTCTCTATTGCAATTCCCTATGTAGTGCTGGTCTCGGCGACAACGCGTTTTTTGGGTTTTTAACTGATTTATTTTTTACAAAGGTTTTAGCTCTTTTTTGTGATAATGTTTTTATACTTAATGAAAATGATTTTTTTTTTAATACTTCATGCGCAGGCGCTGAGCGCCGAGGGTTTAGGTTGCGCCCATCTCCCCCCTAGACTACAATGGGAGAAGTAGCCCCGCGCTCTGATTGGCTGGGATAGCCAAGCCCCGCTAGCTCAGCCAATCAGCTCTTTTCTGTATTTTTACTGTATTTTGAACTGTCCCCCCCCTTGGGTTTTGATTGTCTATAAATTTCTCCATAGGTTATAATGGGACACTGTCGCTCCTATCTTTTGGTCAAAACTTCTCCATAGGATATAATGGGTCTTTGTCGCTCCTATTTTGATTGGCTGGCTTCTGCTGACCAATGAGAAGCGCTTCCCAAAAATTTAAATTACTGTATTTCCCGGCAATTTTTCTCTATTGCAATTCCTTATGTATCGCCGGTCTCGGCGACAAACGCTTGTTAGGGATTTAAGGCTTTATTTTTACAGAAGGTTTTCAGCGCTTTATCTGATAATGTTTTACACTTAATTTTTTATTCATACTCCATGCCGCACGGCCTGACGCCGAGATTGGATTGCGCCCATCTCTCCATAGGGCTACAATGGGAGAAGTAGCTCGCGCCCTGATTGGCTGGGATAGCCAAGCCCCCGCCGCCATTAACCAATCAGCCTTTTCTGCCTTTTTTACTATATTTTGAACTGTCCCCCTTGGATTTTGATTGGTTTTAAAATTCTCCATAGGCTATAATGGGTCTTTGTTGGGACCTTTTCTGATGGCGAGATACCAAGCCCCCGCTAGCTCAACCAATCAGCTCTTTTCTGCATTTTTACTGTATTTTGAACTGTCCCGCCGTTGATTCTGATTGGTCAATCGTTTCCATAGGTTTTAATGGGTTCACTGTCGCTCCTATTCTGATTGGCCGGGGTTTTTGCCGACCAATGAGAATACTTTCAGAATTTGAATTACTGTATTTCCCGGCAATTTCCAATATCTGATTTCTTGATATTGCGCCGTTCTAGATTTTTGGAAAGTGATTTTTTTTTTCATTATGTTTATTTTTGAGGTTCAGCTCTTTTTTGAGACTGTTTTTCGCCTTTATAAAGGCGATTTTTTCGGAATCATACTCCTGCTGCACGGAGCGGAGCGCTGAGATTTCTGTCACGATCTTCTATCTGCTTCCTCGCATGTTCCGATCCTGCTTTACTTCGTCGCCGCCGGAGCATTTAGACCAAAATAAAACCAGGTTCGCCTGTCGGAGCTGCAGAGTGCTGCATTGGCCTCGCTTTGCCGTTGCGATCGTACATGCCTCGGAGTTTTCGAGCGCGTCCCGCCCCGGAACGCCTAAACCGCGCCCACTGCCCGCCCCTTCATGCGGGGCGCAGCTGACCGTGGCGAACGCTGCGCCTAACACCGCATCCCTGCGTCCGACAGGGGGATTCGGGCCGGGAGGCGCAGTATACGCCAAAAAACAGGCGTAAAGCCCGTTCATACATGTCGCCCTTCATGTATATCCTAAGAGGAACATACCTTGTATATCCTGAAGAAGCTGCAACAATTTTTATCAGTAGTGATGTGGTCATATGCCACACAGTCGACTCTAAACCACATATTGTATGGTGAAGGATGATCTGGAATGTGGAATTTAAAAGGGTTGTCTCACTACAAGGATTGCTTTTTGTTTTAAAGATCTTGCAAAAACAAGTCACTTTGCAATATGTGGCCATTACAGATCTGTTCTCTCTCTCCTGATAGGCTGCCAGTGCTGGTTGCTATAGCTACAGACCTGGTGTCTTCAGCAGCTCGTCACTGCAGGTCAGTAGAGCCAGTAAACTCGTCCCTGAATTAAAACATGAAACCAAGAAAACAGGACTGAGGTAAGATAAATTTATGTAGTGAGACAACCCCTTTAAAGAGAACCTGTCACATAGTTTATGCCCCCCTGGCTGAAGGCAGTACAAGGTAGTGACAGACGTGCTGTTTCCAGCGCTGTGTCCCTTATTCTGTAAGATGCTGTAGTTTTCGTGTATTTAGTTCTCAAATCTGTAGTTTTCAGCCAGAAGAGTCATTCGAAGAGTCCTTCAGAGTGTCAGTTTTTTTCAAACTCCGCCCACCTGAGGCTAGCCCCGCCCACCTCAACTGACAAACCTATTACTTTGAATAGGTAGAAACATGTGAATAACTGTCAGTGGGCGGAGCTAGCCTTTGGTGGGTGGAGCTTACACCTACTCATGAATAAGATTTGAGGGGTAAATGCTCTAAAACTACAGCATCTTACAGAATAAGGGACACAGCGCTGGGAACAGCAGGTCTGACACTAGCTTGTGCTGCCCTCAGCAAGGGGGCCATAACCTATGTGACATGTTCCCTTTAAGGAATTTTCTGCATTTCATCATCCATAGCCCCTGCAAGAAAGTGTTAACTTTACTGCAGGAGGATTATCCAGAACAGGGTTCCTGAAACAGTCACACATTTGTACTGGCAGAATGAAGTATCATCAGGAAAAGAATGAAGGATGACAAGGAGAACTCTATGGATACCAAGCACAGTCTTCAAGGGTGAAGTAAATTATGTAAACAGAATAATCCATGAGTCACAACTTGTAACACTAAGGGCTTGTTCACACGGAGTTTTCACTCCGTGTTAGAAGCACTTTTTAGATCCGTCTCAGGGACCGACAGAACGGACCCAGAGACGGATCTAAACAATTAGCAGTGAGATTATCACTGCGGGCTATGAGGAAGACGCAGCGGCGTTTACATGAGAGATCGCCACTGCATTTTCCCCTTCTGCCTGTCGACTCCATCTTTGAAAGAATTGCATGTCAATTCTTTCAAAGACGGACCCGAGCTGCGCTATGGAAACATGCAGCAGCGATCTCTCATGTGAATGCCGCTGCGTCTTCCTCATAGCCCGCAGTGATACTCTCACTGCTAATTGTTTAAATCCGTCTCTGGGTCCGTCCTGTCGGTCCCCGAGACGGATCTAAAAAGGGCTTGTAACACGGAGTGAAATCTCCGTGTGAACAAGCCCTAACATTACCAGGTTAGATGTAATATATAGTGGTCTGGACAGTCAAGTAGTGAGTAGCGGCAGTAGTGTGGTCAGAAACATCAGGAGGGACTGATGGCTGAAACAACCAGGCACCAGTCCCCTGATCAGAAGGCAATCCGCTAAAGGATTTACTTGTTTTTTTAGTAGCCATTAAACTATAAATGATATCATTTTATAGTTTACCTTATTTAAAGAATTATGCACCCTTAAGTCATTTTTCACAGCCGTCCAGAACCAGATATATTTGATGTCGCTTATTTAGAATGGCGGAAAATCTGTCCTGACGTAGCCTTGCTCACATATGAGAAGTAGCTCCAATTGTATCTTGTCAATACAAGTTAATGCAATTTCTAACTATGCATATCTCAAAATTTAAAAGAATGGCGATGATGATCCTAGATGTCAACCAACAATCAAGGAAGTATTAAAGCTTGGTTTCCACTCTCTTTCTATTCCTAACCTAAGCTTTTCATGTGGTATTTAGAAAACATTTGCACCTGATATCTTTTAACATGTCACTTAATGGATGTCACCAAAATTAAATTCTGTCATAATAACTGGAGAGGAAGTTAGGCTCACACTGCATCAATAGTTCAATGATGGGCAAAGAGGATCAGTGTGAAACCTCGGAGTGACTTCAGGATACTTCTTCCACTGACGGCTCATGACATAAGTGATATGTAGTAATGAGCACTATGTGCGACATGTATGAACATTGGCGCTGACAGGCCAGTTCTAAATAGCTTTAAGAATGCGCCAGAATGTATAAGCCTTTTTCTTCGGGCAGCCCAAAACATACAGACATATTCTAGTCCCAAATATGAAATTCTGACTGGGGGCAAAACCCCCTTTTAAACCTGGTCGGCTTTTCCCAAAAATTATGCACCTTTTTTTTGGTGTAAAACAACATAAATTGTCAAAATTCCTACAATGGGTGCGGTACTCCCGAGAACGCCCCTAAAATTTAACGAAAATTAAAAAAATAAAGGGGGCGGAAAACCGATTGCCCCAAAATGTGGAGTGTGACTGTACATACACTATAAAAAACGGGCCTAGGACAACCCCTTTTTTGGAAATAAAGTACCCCCAGAAAATTGTTGCAGCCCCGTTCCCTACATGCCCGCCCTAGGGCATTGGGGCAAAGCCAGTTTAAAATTACTTTTTTAAACATAAAAACTACACTTTTCAAAATTACTTGCTGAAAAACTAAAAAAATTTTTTAAAAAAGTGGTGTTTTTTTTATCTAAATAATTGTAACGGGGGAGTGGTTTTCCGCTGGCCCAACGCAACCCGATGAAGCTAACCCCACGCCGGGAAGGGAAAATCTAAGTACCCCCCGGGTTTTCACCAACCCCGCCGCAAATCGGGATGGACTTGCGCGGGGGTGAGGCTACCAGGTCGTTCCCCCTGACGGGGCCCTGGTTTTAAATTGGGGGCCGGGGTACAGCGTGGAACAGAAACGTAATCCGGAGGCGTAGCCCGGGGAAACAGGCAAAGGTCAGGGCAGGCAGAAAGGGGTTCGTAGTAAGAGGGGCAGATGGGCAGAGCAAAACGGGAAACAGGCAAGGTCAGGAAACGTAAGCAAGCGGACTGGAAAACGGGTAATCAAAACTGAACTCCAAAACTCCTAAAAGCACCAAAAACACACCAACAACCCGGCAGGGAAATGCTGGGGGCGGGTACCTTAAAAAAGAAACAAACGCCCCATAATAGACCAATTTTTCGGGGCCTGGCCCCTTTTAAATTTTTGAGAAGCCGCGCACCCGCGCCTTAAGCAGCCCCACCCCGCAACGGGGCCAGGGCAAGCAGGAGGGGGGCGTTCACAGGAGCGCGGCCCCGGGAAAAAGGGGAAACGGCGCCGGAACAGCAGAGGAAAGGGCCCCGGACACCGCGGGCCCCCCCGCGCCAGGGCCCCCCGGAGCAGGGGACGGTCGCGGGGGGCACGGAGCCTTTCGACCCCCTTTACAGTACGCCCCCCCTTGGGTCTCCCCCTCTTTTTTTTGGAACCTAGAGAGGGGGTCAGGAGACAATTTGGTCCCCGGTCCCATGATCGCTCCCCCGGGCCCAACCCCTTCCAGTAAAAGAGAAAGAACCGCTTCCCCCTCACTGTTTCTGTCCCCGCCCCCCTTTGATCTCAAAGATGTTATCAGTTTTGGCCACGGAGAAGGCGAGACACCCCCCGGGAGAAGGATTCAGCACCACCGGGGCTTAAGGAGAGAGACAGGAAAGGCGTTCGGGATCGCGGGGGTAGGAGGCAAGGGCTTGCAGGACAACCCGGGTTAAGCATTGCAACCTCAAACGGGGCCCACGTTTAGGGTAACTTTAACTAGGCACCTTAAGCAAATTTAAATTTGGTGGACAACCAAACCCTACGCCCGGGCTCAAAAGGGGCGGGGACCTAGGTACCTGCGGCCTGGACCTTGGGGAGGCGAACCCCGTAGCAGGGCTGTCGTGTGAGCTCCCAGAGCCCTTGAGGGCCCAAATTGGGCATTCCACCCGGGACGAAAGGTCTAGGGGGAAGGCGGCGAGGATGTAACCCAAAACAAAAAAAACGGGGAGGCCCCCCGGGGATCCAATCAAAAAATTAAAAAACTTCCCCCAGGGAGAAGATTCCCAGTTATCTTGACGAGCAGACAAAAAATCCCGCAGGGGGGTACCCAACACCTGGTTTAAAACCCGTCGCCTGCCCATTGGTTGGGGGTGGTATGCAAAAGAGAAGTGTAGCTAAACCTGTAATTGGCCCAAAACAAAGCCCCCCCAAAATTTGCAACGAACTGGACTCCCCCCGCAAAACTAAGCAAAGGGAGCCGTGCAGATGGAAAAATGACCGAAAAATGTTTGGGGCCAACTGGGGCGCAGAGGGTAACCCGGCGAGGGATAAAAAGGGGCCTTTTTGGAAAAACGGTCGTCACCCCCCCAATGACCGTGTTTTAATGAGGACGGGGGGTCAAAATAATGAAATCCAGGCACATGGGTCAAGGTTTTTTTTCCCGGGACGGGGAAGGCTGAAAAGGCCCCGCGGGTTTTGGCGGGGACTTTATTACGGCACAGGGGGTGGGAGGCTAGAAGAAAGTCCCCCGACATCCCGGCAAAAAAGCCACCATAGTAACGGAAGACCAGTTGGGGCGACCTTGGACTCCAGGAGCCCGGTATGAGAAAGTGTCCCACTTCAGGATTCTGGGGCCCCAAAGGGAGGGCCACGTATTCTTCCCCGTGGGTAGGTGTTGGAGATCCCGGGGCGCCGGACGATCGTTCGGGGGACAAGTGTTGCGGGGCGACTCAAGACCCACCCCCTATCCGAAAATCGAGATAGGTTCACCTGCTTTTTTCCGGCCCCC
>JAODAL010026238.1:0-57135 GCA_025379985.1 Phyllomedusa bahiana
AAAATAAGGGGGTTTAAAATTTTTTTTTTCGGCACTTTTAATCTGGGGTTCATGCAGGTTTGGGGCCATGGTCCCAGGCCCGTAAGTAAATGTCCGGGAAACAAAAAATGGGGGTTAAAAGACTCCTTTCCGGAACTTTTGAATCTGGGATCAGCAGGTTTGGCCTTTCTGGGCAGGACGGGAATATCAATGTCCATTGAAACTAAATGGTGGTTGAAAGACTCCTTTTCGGACTTTTTAAATTGTGGGTCAGCAGGTTTAGGGTCATCTGGGGGCAGGACGGGAAATAGTCAATGTCCAGTTCAACAAAAAATGGTGGTTGAAAGACTCCTTTTTCCGCACTTTTGAATCTGGGGGTCATGCAGGTTGGGGCTCATGCTGTGGCCCAGGACAGGTATAGTCAATGTCCAGTTCAACTAAAATGGTGGTTGAAAAAATCTTTTTTCCCGGCACTTTTAAATCTGGGGGTCATGCATTTGGGGCTCATGTGCGTTCCAGGACAGGGTTTATTCAATGTCCAGTTCAAGTAAGATGATGGTTCAAATATTACTGCCTTCTGGCACTTTTTAATTTGTGGGTGATGCGGGTTTTAAAGGGGTCAGGCTGTTTTACAAGACAGGGATAGTGAATGTTGTGTGTTTTTTTTTTTCTGTGGCTTTTATAACCTAAGTGTGTTGCCTAAAATGTAGCACGTATCCATTTGACTGTTGTGGATGTTAATTCCAGCTTCTCCAGCCCTGTTTGGGTGTAAGAATAAGGTGTTGTTGCTATCCCATAGATTTTAAATGGTCATCGCTCATAATCAATTGCTCACTATCGACTATCTTGTCGATGATGGTCGACTATCGACCATCGACCGATGTCGATGGCCAACGCAATCGCTCAACACTAATCCAGAGTAACCATCATGTGCATGGACAGCTGCTAGATGAGCTAGGAGTGAGTCAATAAGGTCCAGGTAGGTTATCACCATTATCTGGAGCCCTGCAGACTGCAGTATATCTCATAGCTGATGGAGGAGCCATAGAGCAAACACAATAATCGAAGTGGTCCAATAGATGCACTATTGGGTTCAAGTCTGGAACTTTAGACGATCAGGGTAGTACTTAGAAGTCTTCGTCATGCTCTTCCAACCAATGTCAGACATTTCTAGCCATATGCCAATCAGCAAAGATTAACTTCTCGTACTTCTGTGAAAATTGTAGCCTTTGATGCAACTTCCATAGCAGAGGTGCAGTGACCTGTCTGCTTCAAAGTAGTAGAGGTCACTGAACTGTTGCTGTAGACACACATCTGGTAGCTCCTGGTTTATTTTAGCGGTAAGCTGCTCCACTATACTGTGTTGGACTGCCCTCATGTTCCTCAGTACACTTCACCTCTTTCATCAATGGTATATGGTGCTCCACAGTTTCCAAATCACCTATTCACAATGGTGTCATTCGTTCACTCATGATAGACTTTTACCACAGCAGCATGAGAACAGTTCACAAACTGTGCAATTTCAGAAATACTGCCAACTTTGGCCAGAAAGTCAATAATCATCCTTTTTTGTACACTTAACATACCCACCAAGCCAGTCCATGACATGGGACTTCCATCATGAGCTATGTGCTGCCGACTATGAAATTAGGAAGTGGTCATCATAATGTGACTCGACTATATTAAATATTTAAGATCCACATCAGTCTATTATTTAAAACAAATCCCTTTAATTACTGAAATCCAAATTGCTATATTTTCCTAAGAGCATTTCATCAGTATGAAAATTTATGTTTAAAATGTGAATTTGTTTAACTCTCAGAATGGTTTTCATAAAAGTACTGATATATTGCTGAAATACTACTGTATGTTCAATGCGCCATTCATAAGCTATTTATATAGAGCACAGATATCCGTTAACCTTTTAACTTTTTGGCATGGGTATAACTATATAGTCATAGAAGCTGCTGTGGAGCCCAGAGGTTGAGGGAACCAGGTGCAAGAACATCGTAACTTTTAGCATGGAATAACAATTTGGTGGCTTTTTGCTGTTTAGCACTACTATGTGGATTCTCTGAAAAATAGCTATATTATCCATACCTTTAATGATTGTTGCTTATGATGCTGGTTCAGTTTCCTTTTTTAAAATGTTGGTTCCTATCTCATTTTGCTGTGGGGCCCTATAAATTCTAGCTATGCCCCTGCTCTTTGGAACTATATCTATTTCTGATTGTGGGATCAAAAATTACAAAATAAAACATTTTGTCACATATAGTTATTACTATATATAAGTACAAAGGGTGAACCATTTAAGGCATGTTTACACGGCTTAAAATGGGCCGTATTTCGGTCCGTAATTAGCGCCGAAGTGCGCCAATTAGGGGCCCGAAAACGGCCCATTCATTAGGGGTAATTCCACCGTTCTCATAGAGAACTATGGATTACGTCCCCTCTCCCCGCCCGGCGAAGCCGCCGGCGGGGAGATTAATTCACATGTGAATTACTAGCGGCGTATAGCGCCGCTGGCAATTCAAGTCTAGGGGCCCGGGGCAAAAGTCCCGGGCCCCCTGCTCAGTCCCCTGCTCCCGCCCCGCCCCCGGTCACACGGCGTAATTGCGGGGCGTAATTACGCCCTGCAAATACACCGTGTGAACATAGCCTTACACTGCAATCTGTCTTGTCAAGATGCTGTTATAGTTTACTGAATAAAGGACAGAGATAGATGGATAGATAGACAGACAGACATACAGCTACAAAGATAGATAGATAGATAGATAGATAGATAGATAGAAAATAATGCCACAGAAGTCATCTTAAAATACAAAATGCAAATATTTATTGTATCTTAGTTCTGTTGAATATGGTTTGTCCCCTTCATGTTCATAAACTATATGTAATGCTGAAAACTAAAAATATGCTGCTATAAACTAGCAAAGCCTGTGAATAAAGAAAGTAATAATACAAACGTTATAGAAATGTATGCGCATAAAATGACTTAGATAAATGTTCACACTAAGGGCAACGTGTATGAACGGGGCTGCGCTACTTTTTTTGAAATCTTGCAGCAAAAAACATGTGGCCCTGTTCTATAGATATATGAACTGCTGTACGCCAAAACATGCAACAGGTACGCCAAAGATATGTGGCAAAGATAAGTTATGCCTCAAAGATATGCACCAAAGATATGAATCAAAGATATGCTATCAGACAAAGATATGAGACAAAATTATGAGAGAAAGATATGCTACAAGACAAAGCTATGGGACAAATATTTGCTATGAAACAAAGCTATAAGACAAAGGTATGCTATGAGACAAAGATATGAAACAAAGGTATGCTATGAGACAAATATATGAAACAAATGTATGCTATGAGACAAATATATGAAACAAAGATATGCTATGTTGACAAAGCTTTGAGACAAAGCTATGAGACAAAGATATGAAACAAAGATATGCTATGAGACAAAACTATGAGACAAAGCTATGAGAGAAAGATATGCTACGAGACAAAGCTATGAGAAAGCTACGAGACAAAGCTATGAGAAAGCTACAAGACAAAGCTATGAGAAAGATACTAAGACAAAGATATGAGACAAAGTATGAAAAAAGCATGAAGGACAAAGTATGAAAAAACCTACGAGACAAAGCTATGAGAAAGCTACGAAACACAGATATGAGTCAAATATTTGCTATGAGACAAAGCTCTAAGACAAAGCTATGAGACAAATATAATCTGTGATACAAAGATATGAGACAAATATATGCTATGAGACAGAGATATGCTATGAGACAAAGCTATAAGTCAAAGCTATGAGACAAAGATAAGCTGTGAGACAAAGCTATGAGATGGAGATATGCTGTGAGACAAAGCTATGAGATAAAGATATGATATGCGGCAAAGATATGCTAAGCTATGCTGTGTTATGCAAGGCATACCAGACGCCAGATTTACGAACCCACATGCGACAGGTTCATACATACTGTTGCTTTCTACACTCGATTTAGAACTGGTGTGTCAATGCCAAATTTCATGTCCCCCTACATCATTGTTTGAAATTGCTAATGGTATGGGATAGTGTGCATATATAAAATAGATGCTGTATACTGTCCACACCGTACCTTGATTACAGTACCAAGATCTTGACTTGTCTGAATTTTTAAATAGTGTCAATAACAAACTTATTAAACATTTAGAGGAAGATTTTTCCAGGAAAATGCATCAGTATTCTCTTAAAGGATTAATAACATGAACCAATTTATGTTTTGTTTTACATATTTTTATGCTTTCATAAACACCTTTAACAGTGTCTAGAATTAAAGGGGTTTTATCATTTCATTAAATGGTCTTCACAATAAGGGAAGCAACTTTGCAATTGGATGTCATTAGCAAAGCTGTCTTGTATTCACAGTATTCCTTATCTTGTGTTTTTTGTTTACACTGATATCCAGTCCTGGTCGAATCCCTCCAGATCCCTCCTCCTTGCATTTCACTAGCTGAGAGCTCATTTACATTCTGTACAGCCCCCCCGGTCGAATTCACGGAGCTGTGTCTCTCACTCAGAGTAAGGGACCGTCACATTTTCACTTTATACAGGCAGAAGAAACAGAATTACACTGAAGGGCTTACACAATTAGGAAATAGCACAATTTTTGTCGATCCCTGCCTGACTCAGAGTTAGGGGCCGTAGCATTTTCTCTCTCCACACCCCGCAGAAACAGACTGCAACAGATTTACAATGAGAAACATAAAGTTTTTGTCCCGGGGCCTAATTTAGAAGCGAGATCTGTGCCCTTCATAGAGCATCTCCAGCTGTGAGAGGAAAGAGTTCAGTTGTCAGTTAGATTGAATGCAGCTGTGGTATGTATTTCAGCTCTTACAAAATAAGACTGCATAGGGAAAGACACAGTGAGGGGGGGGCATTGTGGACTCAGAGAGGGGAGAGGGGTGGGGGGAGTCTCGGGAAACCAGCATTTCACAGTGAAGTGGGGATGATATCACTCAGCTGGGAGGGAAAGAAACGCCCCTGCATTTCCAGAGTTGAGAAGCTGAGAGCAGTGTGAATCAGCCGAACTAAGGAAGCGATACATCCCCTTTAAGGTCACTGCTAAGAGAACAAATCCACCAAACTCTTGTACCGTGAGCTGGAATTAGGAAGGGAAAAGTTATTGACATTCCTTGTTGCAATACATTTATCTCGCTGTTTTAATACACAATTTGCACAATTTGATGCACTTTTCAACACCATTGATGCATTTCCCCATCAGTGTTCAATATAATGCACTGTTTTTCACACAGTGAATGATGTGTAATAAGGTTAAACAATTTTATATATTAGAATGATACAAATCTTTAGATTAAAAGTTTATAAATGTACAAATATTAAGGTTTTGATAACATTGTAAAACCAGGGTCAACACACAGGCCATGAATTCTAGAACTTTATAACCCTTAAAGAGGTATTGAAAACATGATTAATAATAATGACTAAAATCCATAAAAGTGAATAAAAACAACCAAAATGATGTTAAAAACATAATGATACAGTAAAGCTGAATTGGTACAGCAAACCAGGGTCAAAATATATAATTTACAGATTTATATAGGATATATTGTCATTTTACTGTTTTGATATATACCCATTTCTTTAAGCCCTTCTTTTTTTTTACATAGAACTGCAGACAACTCATTAATATAAGAGTTACCACAGTGTTAGGTTACTGCTTATTAGTGGTTCCTCTAAAGGGTGGTCTGCAGTGGAGGAAACCCCTCTCTGACACCTATATATCCTAATACTGCAAATGGAAAGAGATTATCAAGAGAATTCCTTTAATGGAATTATCATGGTGAACAACCATGCAGCCTGAAGAGTTTTGTGACAAATACAGTTTTGCCATATTATGTTGTGTATAATATTGGGCGAAAAAGGGATTAATCTCCTAAAGCAATATAACTGCAGTTACATAAACAAGGACACAGATAATAATAATGTAGTGACAGAAACCAGAAGCTAAGAATAATAGAATAAATTTAACTGACAAACTGAAAAATCTACCTGACATCATCCACATTTGTTAGGAATATTTTTCTCCTAAGATTTTAAAAATTGGATTTTACTTAATATGGGTTTTTGAATTCCTCTGGATCAACATTGCAGTGGAATAGTCTGAACTGGATGGTTTTATATTCTTTTTTGGCCTTATAAACTATGTTGCCATTTTTGTTCATCTGGTTTGGGCACTATTGATATTTCTAGCTATAACTCCAGGTAACATATATGGACATAGAAACATATAGTACACATGGAAACATAAATATCTTCACATGGTATTCTACTGTCAATAGCTCTTGATGAATTAAAAAGTTTTTACAGAAACTATATCTAAATACATCAAAAAGAAATATTGCTTATACATTTCTGTCTGTACAACCTTTTCCTATGTACAAGTGCTAGAAAGCCAGGGGATCTTCAGGAAATTACATTTCAGGTTGAGTGGCACAAAGTTTGCTTGCAGTTATTGCTATTCCAATGGCCAGACTTCCATTATCTGCAAAGAGCTGAGCCACTGAGGCATTAAGCACAAGGCAATCACCATCTGTAATTATAGAGTCAACACAGTCTAAGACAGAGCGGGGACTAGATTCCCATGTCAGTCTCCTCCGGTTTCTGTTCAGCTCCAGTTTGTAGTTGAAATTCTCAGCCTGTGCCCGTGTGCCTATCAACATCATTGTAGCAAAAAATTGTGGGTATCCTTCATATTTTTCTTGTTTTCTAAGCACTAGCAAAAAGTGATGGCCCAGACATGAATGAGCAATTATCCAATCCACCGGCGCTGGAAGGTGCATATCCGTAGCAAGAAAGACAATTTCTGTTCCATGTAGTATGTTTATTGTGTGAGTTTGTGTTAAATGAGCAACAACCACCTCCAAATGACCTTCCCATTTACAGGCATACAAAGGGCAAGAGCATGAAGTCAGCTGTGGGTCGTGGACCGTTTCATGGCAATGATGATGCTTGATTTGTGGAGCGGAATCTTCAGGGACTGCACATCTGTTTGAAGCATTCTGAAAGAGAAAGAAATTACTGTAGAAAATAAGCAATAACACTCAACATTTATGGAATCTCTGAGCACAGAAGCAGTCGGACATAAAACAGAAATCGAATGATAATTAGTACATAGATTAAAATGGGAAAAGGCAGTGGCTGCAATGAACACATACTCCTGGCTTACACTGCTGTAAACGTAAGACTTCATAGTGAAGGCCCTGCTATTACCTGTTTAGCTGGTAGAGTTATTTTATTTCTAACTGTATTTATTTGGAAACCATAAGGTATGATATAGCAATTAATTTTACTGCACACAGAAATATTAGACTCAAAGTGCAATGACATGTGGACAGCCTTCATACGGGACTTTCACTCTATTAGACGTGTTTTATCATCAAAATTGGGAATAAAACTTTGTTGGAAGGTGAATGGAAACAATCACAAAGTAAATTATGGGAACTGGTATTTTACGCAGATGGGACTCTGGTTTGAAACAGGATCGACCAAACTTGAAAAAAATCCGATTCGGTCTTATATTTGCCTACATTGGTGCCTTGTGTACTATTAGTTATTGTCAGATTTTCTATGTTCTATTACTATGTCCTGCACTCTGGAGATGACTCATGTTCATTCTTTGATACTGGTTTTCATCTTTGTTTTTCCTTTTTTGATTGTTAAAAATGTAAAACTCAATACAAATCGATTGTTTAAAAAAAATCAGATTCAGGACATCCTGAACCATAATATTTTTCTAACCCTATCAAAAACCATAACTGTAACCCTAAATTGGAACTAGGGTTAAGTGGTCTTAGGCGTTAATTTGCAGCCTGTTGCAGCCTAACTTCTGGTTACTTCAACATAGGCCAGAGGTCATGGTAACTGGAAGTGACTTTAAACATCACTTCCTGTTACTTGAACATAGGCCTATTCCCCTTTTCTAATGGTCTAGTGTGAAAACAGCTTTAGAGAGTCTAAGACATCATGTACACATACAGCTAATCCATGTGCATGGACCCTATGTGGCATCACAAAGTTCACTCTCTACAGTGCCATGTTATGTATCAGCAGGTACTCCTTGGGCTGCACTGTCTTGCCTCTTTGAGGGAAGAGTAGCTCCATAATATGGTGTGCCTCAAATAGTTTCATGAAATGGTGTGCCACCTTTGTGGGTCTTTGCATAAATACTGTTGTACAATTACACCCCAGTGAATACTGCTATTGTTGCACAGATCTGAAGAAGCTGCACCAAAACAATGACAGGACTGATAAATCAAGCTACCTGCTAATAACATGATTTTTTGTGCATTGCAGGCTTTTCACACTTTACAATATATGACTTTTTGTTCTGCGGCAGATTTTGGAATGTTTGGTTTTTCCAGCATACTTTATTTCTTTTCGGTTTATATAAGCCAGTTATTCTGCAGCTGTTATATTCCTGAAATACTAAATTTTGACAAGTAGGTTAAAATTCTAAGCATAACCAGTACAATTAGATTTCCATCTCTTTACAATTATGAGCTTAATTACATATATAATTATTATAATTTCAGAGTTTAAATTCAATCTCCTCTCTGTAATAGTCTGTTCTGAGAATTTTACCATGCTTTGAATAGGCCTTGCAGGAGACATGGATATGGCACACAGCCCCTGCTGCCATACTCATAAAACTCACATAGCTGAGTTAGCTGCATCAACAAGACAAACCTCCCATCTTAGAAACACCGGGGAGATGTCTGAGTAAAGGCTTATGGGTATAACTTCCAGCCAAAACTAAGTTTTCAGTGTTTGGCCTAAGATTTATTTTAACAGGTTATGTAACTGTTTTCATTAGCATTTTGGCTTCTAATTCAGAATGTACATACTATAGGCATCCTATGCAGCTGCTATGAGGACACTTGGAGACACACACTGCATAGAAAACAGTATTCCTGATACAAGCAGTGGGAATCTGTGCTGTATTTTCTCTTAAAACAAAAAGAGGGAAAATAAGGGTTATCACACTATTTTTGTATTTCTAAATTGTTACATAGAAAAACTAAATCTAAATGGGCCACAAGCAAAGTAGGACCTCTCAGTAGGTCTTTTTTATATTATAATGTCCATACAATACAAGTAACACAGCTATTTAGTAACCAAATAATACTACAATACAATGACTAAATGATACCACTACAAGTTGGGTTTAGGTTTTTTTCAAAGGTTTTAGGAGTTAATTTATATTTTAACTTCTGGCCCGACATCACTTTTAGTTTCCATAAAATATTTGTAAACTGCACATACACCCCAGATTATACCGACGTATAGTGGGACAATAATAACACCTTACAGTGCCACAATGATAATAGCTTATACAGTCCACATAATACAATGATAAAGTGCACAAGTAATACTGAGTATCAAGATACTCCCCTAAGGAACTCATTGTGGCACAACTTCAGCTTGCATTTTTCTGCCACTAGGTTGTTTTACAGCAGGAGACATGCAAGGTATGTGCCACTGAGGTGCCTGGACTCAGTGGGATAAGCTGCTCAGTAGCTTATCTGATCTGTTTTTTCCAGGATGGCTATAGTGATAGTTGGGAGGCCATTTCCATGTTTCAGGCCAGGTCTTACAGGCTTATTGAAGTCTGTTGTTTCAGGATACCAAAGGGGTGTGATTTGCTACCTGTAGCTTGGGGCGGTTGCTGGGCTGGATAGAACTCTTGCTCCCAGGCTGGGGAAAGGCAGATGTGGTAAACCTGCAGAAGCCTGAACCAGTGGTTTTAGGTGTAATTCTGATAGTTTGTGGTGCTGGCAGTAGGCTCAAGCCACACCTAGAGAGGGTGATCTCAGTTAAAGGGGTTTTGCCACGATCTAATGTTGATGTGGGCTCCTCCAAAATGGGTATTTAATCACTATTCTAAATATATGTCAGCAAAAAAAGTGAATCATGTGGGAGCTACAGCCTGACGTACATGCCCTTGGTTTCCTGACAGTTTACATTAGATACGACCAGGAGCTGATCTGGCCAAGCTTGCGTGTTTGCACTTCTTATTTGACGGCAGGGAACATGAATGAGCTTTGAAGGGGCTGGAAAGAAAGATCTTGAATCTTTTGTATAGAGAATCCACTGGTTGAAATGTAATTATCTTAGTAAACATGCAGACACTCCCTCACTTTATAAGGGACTGGGGAAAAAGATGCTTTGTCTTTTGTATAGAGAATCCACTGGTTGTAATGTAATTATCTTAGTAAACATGCAGATGCTCCCTGCAACACTGCTCACCCCCTTCCCTCTCCCCTGCAGCCAGAATGACAGGCTCTGCCTGCTGAGCTTATCTTCTCTCCTGAGCACAGAAGAGGGGGAAATAAAATGCATATAGCTTGTGCACAATACAGTTCACCTCTGTGGATTACCCAATGTTTGCTCAAATACAGAGACTGAGTATCAGGAACGTGTATGGGAGGTGGAGTGATGACATCACAGAGGAGGTACTTGTTTTTTTAAACACAGAAACACAAAGCCTCAAGAGGGGAGTATCAGCCTGTTAGGTGAGGAACTCACTTCTTGGCAAAACCCCTTTAAGTTAGTGGTCTGATGGCCTAGGATTTATATTTGTAGTTTTTGGTATTGCCTGAATAATAAAGATGGCTAAAGCCAGTTTGAAATCTACCCAGTTGTCAGCCTGACATATATTTGTGTGCCTTTAACTTTCTTCTAAAAAGACGGTGATCCGAAAAAGCCAATGGAACCCCAGACTGTCCGAGATGGCGACTGGACATGAGTGATTGCCTACACCATATAAAGCTGCCATAAACTATAACTACATAATACAGCAATTGAAGTCTAAATCATACTGTAACAGACCACTAAATAATACTTGGCTGTTTAGAATGGGTGGTCTAAGGTAATAAAGATCATGGTCTCAGGCCCCACATTGTTGGTACTCCATTTTTACTAGTATCCCTGTTTCTAATGTATAACACTTTATTCTTTCCAATACAGAATAAATAGAATAAAGGAGCTACCGTAATTCTACAATACAGTATTTCACACTTTATTTGAAAACATATATAAATACACACAGCTTAGAAGAGCATCCAAGACATTCCCCAGATAAGAGAAACTTATAATTATTCTTTGTCTGCTTGGTGGGCATTGACGATATGATTAATTTAACATCCTTCGGTAAACAATGTAGTGCCTGCAAACCACCAGGGATATTTTCATCTTTGCAATTTTAATAATGTCACAAGATGAATGCCAGTACTCACATCTAATACACTTACTGTAATTACTTCCACTAACCAAACTCTTAATGCAACATTAGCAATTACACTAATTAAAAAATAATGAACTTTCCTTTGCATTCTACTAAAGCCCTCCGTATGAGTCAAGGTACTTAAGCTCTTCAGGACTATAAATGTTTCTATTAGGAAGCTGATTTTGAAATACCCTTTAAAATGAATATGACAATTAGAATTAGAAATGTTAACTTTAATACATTAGTTCTTTAGAAAAATGGAGTTGATTCAACATTTACATTTAGTGAACCATTAAATCTGGTAATTACTTTTGCATAATTCATTAACCTTTAACAGTGAAGCTAATAGCAAATAATGGCAAGGTAAGAGTTGTTTATCATTAAAGCATATAATATATAAATAACCATGACTAGTGTGTAGCTAATATAGTTGCTACGTTCCTAACTCTAGTACTTAATACATGCATTTCAGTAATAGTGCACAACACAGTCATATTCTGTCATTTTCCCCCTCTTTCCGGTTTCCTACTTTGCTCAATGTGGAAACGATTTTGACGATTAGATGTGGCTTCTATAAATTTAACTGGCCCCTTGACTTCTGTTTTACTACATTTGAAACCAGAAGTTTACAGAAGTTTTTTACTATATAAAAAAGACACATATGCATGTTTTTCTCACTATCCGACATGAAATCAGAATAAACCTTACCGTTTTAGGTTAATTAGGAACCAAAATTATTTATATTTGCCAAATGCCAGAATAATGAGATAAAAATAATATTTCAAGGAATTTTAAATACTTTCTGCAAAGTCAAAGTTTCCCATACATTTTTCAGTATTTGGGTAGCATTCCCTTTAATGTATGACTTGGGGCAAATGTTTTTTCAGTCATATGAAAAAGTTTGGGCACCCCTATTTAAACAAAAACATTTTTAGTTCTAAATATTTGGGGGTTTGCAACAGCCCTTTCAAATTTTTATATTAATAACTAATATTGCAATTTTGGGATTAGTCAAAAAACCTTCATTTCAATCGGGAATATTACTGTGTCATCAGTTATTAAGATATATCAAATTGAATGCTGTTGAAACACCAATATTAGAACTAAAATGATTAGATTAATAGGGTGCCCAAACTTTTTCTATGACTGTATATCCTTCCACAAGTTCTACAATAGTGATAGGAATTTTGGCCCATTCTCCCGACAGAACTGGTGTTACTGAGTCATGTTTGTAGGTGGCCTTGCTCGCACCTGCCTTTTCAGCTTTGCCCATGAATTTTCAATAGGATTTAGATAAGGTTTATTCTGTTATACTTTGGTTTGAGCACAAACTCCGAAGATCCAGCAGGTAAGAATATCCAAATTTCTTTATTGTAACATATTAAAAGCTCACAGAGACTAAAAAAGCATGAAGAACGCCAACGTGTTTCCGGCCAGCACGGCCCTTGTTCACAGCTTAACATGCTAACTTTGACTAACTTATTTATAAGTCTAAAAACCAGATTCTAGTATGTTTTACAGTGCGCAATACAAAAAGATTAACCCATGATATACTGCATACTACACCTATGCTTAAATATATGTTCTTCACACATTGCTATGGTGAGATTAACATATGCAAGCATTCTTCATTCATTGCTATAATGAGATAAATATATACATTCATAGTGCGGAATACAAAAAGGCTAACCCATAATATACGGCATGCTACACCTATGCTTAAATATATGTTCTTCATACATTGCTATGGTGAGATAAACATATGCAAGCATTCTTCATTCATTGCTATAGTGAGAAATATATGCATTCATAGTACGGAATACAAAATTGCATATATTCATCTCACCATAGCAATGTATGAAGAACATATATTTAAGCATAGGTGTAGCATGCAGCATGTCATGGGTTAATCTTTTTGTATTCCTTTAAAGGGATTCTCTCACTGCCAAGATTAGCTTTCAACATGTAGAGAATGGTAAATGAAGATATTTTCCAGATATATTGCTTTGTTTATTTTTCTTTGTTGAGGAGATAAAAGTGATTTTATGAGCTCTGAGTTCACTCAGGTTTCTCTAGGTTACTGACCTGTTCTCCCCTGCTGTTTGTCTTATCTGATAGCAGGGAATGAGTCATCATACAGGCTGGCATGCAGGACACCATCAGCTTGAGAGCTTGAGTGTTCTCTGATCTAACAAAGGAGACTAATTACTTTTGTTTTCTTTAGCTCTGAAGCTTATCTGGACTTTAGACAAACATCTCCTGCTCTCATGTCAGAGTAATTAGCAGACCTTTGAAAATGGAGCTGATATGTTAATCACTGCCATAGAATCATGCATAGCCTGACCAGGAAGAGACAGCATACATGTTTGAAAGCTGCATTTGGCTCTGTGAAAGAGCATGATGAGACAACTCTTTTAAGTTCTCCCTGGTAGTTAACAAACTTTAGAAAATCTTCCTTCTTGTTTATCTCACCGATATACAACTAACCACCTCTCTGAGATGGGGACTTCACTTCCTGCTGTGTCTTATCAGCAGGATGGGACTTTTCACTCTCTGTTTTTATCTTTCTACTGTTAATCCTTAGATTTACAGACCTGGGAACAGCCTTGTACCATCCTGTCAGGTCTGTAGAGCAAATTTATGTGTAATTACATAAAGATAACACACTCACTCAACAGGTAACAGTAAACCATGGCAATGTGTAGCTAGAAACTTTCTATCATGACAAATACAGCACTGCTAGCTCACATTTATAGCCAGACGTCCTGTTTTTACAGTCACCCCCACCCATTAATAATGTCCATGTAAAAGGAACAGCTCAAAGACCCGCCCATATCCTACCCTGGAAATGTGAGCCAGAAGATTCTGTGAAAAGTCAAAATAGCTAGATGAAACAACCCTATTAACTATTAAACAACCATGGTTTCATGTCATATTCATGATTTGTGCATTACAAAGTAAAAGAGAGCAGGGTGAACATAGTCTAAATGTGATAACGCAACTATTTTGCCATGGGCTGTATAATAACAATAAATTTGATTATTATTAACATGTAAACTGTGTATTGAAGGTCACTGCTATCAATGTGTCAATACTATTACCCTTTAGCCCACTTGTCTATCTACTTCTTTAGTTACATCATATATAGATAGCTAGGATAGCATGCGATATCTAATTACTATTTTTCCATTTTTGTAGTACAGCAAATTATATTGAGGTCTAATGTAGGAAAATCAAAGCACAACTTTGAATACTAGGATCTCATGTTCAGGTCCCCGAGGAAAAATGAGAATCATAACAGATGCATTTCATATCCAAATGGTATTGCTGCCCTTGAGGCATTACACTGATAGCTTGTGTTCTTGAAAACAAATTAATGGAAAAGTCTTTCCCACTCAATCTCATGACTGAGGATGATATGTAGACTTACCTTCTAAGTTTTCAATGCAATTGAATTGATAGAAAGCATTTTGTCTGGATGTTAGCCGTGTGATTTGTTTTTATGGTATTAGCTTTCTCTTTGATATAAGAATATGTCACACATAAACAAAAATGGAGTGTTTCATCTGTTCAGCAGGAAGGTCAGTAACCTGCAAAGTGTGCCTAGAAAAGTACTTTTACATCATAAACATGCTCTAGAGGGGTTTTCTGCACCATAAGAGAGGCCTCTTCAATATTTTATTGGATGCCATTTATCATTCAGTGCATGTATGATGTATTTATTTGTGGACTTACATTAAAAGCATATCTAATAATAATAAATCATTATTTCTAAACACATTTATACACTACAATCATGTTGCCTTGTTTTGAACACCTGCATAGTGACTGTCCCTGTAAATTCCCTGTCACTGTAAAGTCTAAAAAAAAAATTAACATTTGAGCATAATGCCATATTAATCCAGTGTTATTCTTTGTCTGACATGTCCAAATTTAAAAGTAGGATAAACTTATAAACATTTTCTGTAAAAACATGTCTTTGCCTCATTTTAATTGTGGGAATAATTTTAAAGAACTGCAACTGTGTATTTTTGCCATGGTATGGTAATGACACAGCTGTGTACCACTGCTTTCTACTCCATAGCCAGAAGTCTACAGTATCTCACAAAAGTGAGTACACCCCTCACATTTTTGAAAAAATTTTATATCTTATCATTGGACAATACTGAAGATATGATATTTGATATAATGCAAAGTAGTCAGTGCATAGCTTGTATAACAGTGTAAATTTTGTAAATTTGGTATGCCCCCAAAATATCTCAACACGCAGCCATCAATGTCTAAACTGTTGATAACATAAGTGAGTAAATCCCTAAGTGAAAATGCAAATATTGTGCCCAATTTGCCATTTTCCCTTCTCGTTAGTGTTACAGGGTCTCAGGTGTGAATGGGGAGTTTGGTGTTATCGCTCTCACTGCAAACAACGTAGTAGGTTTTAGCAATATGACAAAATGGTGAGCTTTATTAAACAAAAATAATACATGTAGAGGGTATAAAAAAACAAGGTAAAAACCTACGCATTTCGGGTGTTTAACTCGCCTCTGCCCTTGTGCAGCAATCAGGGTGAGCTCCAAACACTTTTATCAGTTATTGCATTATTGCTCTCACACTCTCTCATACTGGTCACTGGAAATTCCACATGGCACCTTATGGCAAGGAAGATCTAAAAAAAAGAATTGTTTCTCTACATAAAGATGGCTAGGCTATAGGAATATTGCCAACACCCTGAAACTGAGCTGCAGCACGGTGGCCAAGACCATATAGCAGCTTAACAAGACAAGTTCCACTCAGAACCGGCTTTGCCATGGTTGACCAAAGAAGTTTAGTGGATTATTTGAACCATGTCCTGTCTTTGATGAGACCAAGATAAACTTATTTGGTTCAGATGGTGTCAAGCACAGCAACCAGGTGAGGAGTACAAATTGTGTCTTGTCTACAATCAAGCACAGTGGTGGGAGTGTCATGATTTGCGGCTGCTTCAGTGCTGCCGGCTATGAGGAGCTACAGTTCTTTGAGGGAATCATGAATGCCAACATATAATGGGACAAACTAAAGCAGAGCATGATCCCTTCCCCTCAGAAATTGGGGTTCAAGGCAGTATTCCAACATGATAATGACCCCAAACACAACTACAAAATGATTACTGCTTTGCTAAAGAAAATTAGGGTAAAGGTGCTGGACTGGCCAAGCATGTCTCTAGACTTAAAACTTGTAGAGCATTACTGGGGCATCCTCAAATGGAAAGTGGAGGAGCACAAGGTCTCTAATATCCACCAGATCCATCATATTGTCATAAAGGAGTGAAAAGGATTAAAGTGTCTGCAACTGTGAAGCTCTAGTCAACTCCATGCCCAAGAGAGTTAAGGCAGTGCTGGGAGATAATGGTGACCGCACAAAATATTGACACTTGGGGCGCAATTTGTCCATTTTCACTTAGGGCTGTACTCACTTTTGTTGCCAATGGTTTAGATATCGATGGATGTGTGTTGAGTTATTTTGAGGGAACACCAAATTTACACTGTTAAACAAGCTGTACACTGACGAGTTTACATTGTATCAAAGTTTCATATCTTCAGTGTTGTCCCATGAAAAGATATAATAAAATATTTTTAAAAATGTGAGGGGTGTACTCACTTTTTTGAGATACTGTATCCAGAATTCATAGGGCACTTTGAGCACAATTTGGCACATTTGAGCACAATTTGTCCATTTTCACTTAGGGGTGTACTCACTTTTGTTGTCACTTAGGGGTGTACTCACTTTTGTTGCCAGCGGTTTAGACATTGATGGCTGTGTGTTGAGTTATTTTGAGGGCACACCAAATTTACACTGTTATACAAGCTGTACACTGACTACTTTACATTGTATCAAAGTGTCATATCTTCAGTGTTGTCCCATGAAAACATATAATAAAATATTTTAAAAAATGTGAGGGGTGTACTCACTTTGGTGAGATAATGTATCCAGAATTCATAGGGCCTAATAACTAAATTAGATGAGCATCTATCACCTACATTCTAACAGGAAACTGAAACAGCTGCTTAGGTAGCAATAATTAGGTAGAAATAAAAGTGTCTAGTTTTCTGCTTTATAACCAGGTCAAAGTCAAATTTTACCCAAATCCAAGTGCTTAAATTTTGGGAAGCCCAAATAGATTTTCACTTAAAATCAACTAGAACCATAACTCTGAGTTAGGGATAGTATTGTTTAAAAGGTATTGGGGTTAATTTATCAGTCTGGTGAGGCAACACTCCCATTGTGGATAAACTTACAGTCCAAGTGATGTTGGACATTACATTTGACGTCACTTCTGGTTGCTTCAACATAGGCCCAATGCATGGCCGTTCCTAGGCTAAATTGCACTCAGGGTGAGGTGAAGAAATTTCACCCCCCCCCCCCACTCTGTAACATAATGCGACATATTTAATCACCATCAACCAAATCTAAAATAAACAAAAAGCTTTACCAAAATGTGCTACATATAAAAATACTAAATAATAGTCATACAGTCACCAAATAACACTGCTACACCAACCAGAATCCCAAGACCACTAAGACCACATATCACCAGCACACAGTGAACGAATAATGAAACCACACCATGACCACATATCACCAGCACATGCTGACCGCAAAAATACAAACTGACTGTTACGTCAGAGGAGGTGCAGTGGGCCCTGACTGCCACCCAGCCCACTGTCCCTGCCTACTTGGCGTATTTCCCTAGGAGGCAGACCCCAACTGGACGACAGCCCCTATGCTGCTAAGTGTAGGGCCGTCAGGGAAAACGCAGCGTCAATCAGTCCGGGTCAGTAACGGTGCGGCAATGGATAAGCCAAGAAACATACTCCAAGTGAAAGGTCAGAAACAAGCTGGGGTCCAAACACGGTCAGGAGCCCAGTACACAATCGGAGGCAACAAGTGAGGTCATAAATAGGCCAAGGTCAAAACATGTGCGGGAGCGCGGAACATAAACGGAGAGCAAAAACGGAGTCAAAAGGCAAGCCGAGGTCAAAATGCAAGGAAAACAAAGCACAGGGAACTCAAGGGAAAACCTTTCTCAGGCAAAGCCTGGAGGGAATGAGGAGGTTTAAGAGGTCTGCCCGGACACCGCCCCCACAGCTGATTGGTGCAGCATCAGAGCCCTCCGATTGGTCCTGAGGGACACACTCTCAGTTGGGAGAGGCTGCAGAGCTGTCACTCCTGGATCAGGAGCAGCACCTCTCCCAGGGTGTGGTCCCAGGGTAGACTTATTAACCCTCGCAGGTCGTTGTGCTAAACAGGTGGAAGACTGCCCAGACGAACGTATCCTGACACTAACTATTACTGAGTATAAGCCATTATACTACAACCAATATAACTGGCATACAGTGACCATACAGTTTTGGATACCAGCTGTACACAGGCTCTGCAGACATATAAATGATTACATTAAAGTTATATCTAGTGACTTACAGGAGATGTCTCTGAAGAGTTGGTCTCTTCCTCTTCTTCTTCTTCTTCTCCATTTGTCCCAGGTTGCCATGACAACTACCCCGACTCTTCACTGTAAAATTTACAAAATATCTTAGACTCCTCACTTTATCAGCACTTCTCTACCAATTCCTATCTCTATACAAACTCCCCATCTATAGCACTTTATATGGTAGCCATGTAGTAGCCCCTGTAGCCAGATAGTAGCCCCTGTAGCCTGGTAGTAGCCCTTTATAGCCAGGTAGTAGCCCCCTATAGCCAGTAGATGCCCCCCTGTAGCCAGGTGATGCCCTCCTGTAGCCAGGGGATGCCCCTCTGTAGCCAGTAGCTGCCCCCTTGTAGCCAGTAGATGCACCCCTTGTAGCCAGTAGATCCCCCTTTGTAGCCAGTAGATGACCCTGTAGCCAGTAGAGACGCCCCTGTAGCCAGTAGAGTCCCACTCTGTAGCCAGTAGTGGCCCCCTCTGTAGCCAGAAGATGCCCCCTTGCAGCCAGTAGATGCCCCTGTAGCCATTAGATGCCCCATTGCAGCCAGTAGATGCCCCAGTAGCCAGTAGATGCCCCCTTGTAGCCAGTAGATGCCCCCTTGTATCCAGTCGATGCCCCTGTAGCCAGTAGATGCCCCCTTGTAGCCAGTAGATGCAACTGTAGCCTGTAGATGCCCCCCTTGTAGCCAGTAGATGCCCCCTGTAGCCAGTAGAGACGCCCCTGTAGCCAGTAGGCCCACTCTGTAGCCCGTAGTGGCCCCCTCTGTAGCCAGAAGATGCCCCCTTGTAGCCAGTAGTTTCCCCTGTAGCCATTAGATGCCCCATTGTAGCCAGTAGATGCCCCCTTGTAGCCAGTAGATGCCCCTGTAGTCCGTCGATGCCCCTGTAGCCAGTAGATGCCCCCTTGTAGCCAGTAGATGCGACTGTAGCCAGAAGATGCCCCTGTAGCCAGTAGATGCCCCCTGTAGCCAGTAGATGCCCCCTTGTAGCAAGTAGATACCCCCTTGTAGCCAGTAGATACCCCCTTGTAGCAAGTAGATACCCCTATAGCCAGTAGATACCCCTGTAGCCAGTAGATACCCCCCTTGTTGCCAGTAGATGCCCCGGTAGCTAATTATAAAATAAAAGACTCTTATTCAGTAGAATTACTGGATTTCCAGAGCTATTTCTCAAGTTATACTGTATTGTATATTCTAATGTTTTGCTAAGATGTCATTCTAATAGTTTTCTTATATTTTTGCTCTTCCTGGCCTAGTGCAATGGTTAACATTATTTGTCTTTATGCTAAATAAAGCTTGTTCTTTGGAAAAAAAAATAAATAAATAAAAGAAAAGTACTCACCTCGGTCCACGTGTCCCCGACCGGAGCTGCTGATCGGTGTAAGCGGCGTGACGTTGCGCTGTCACGCAGCTCCCATGGATCTACTCGGCCAGCAGAGCTGCTGACCGAGGAGACCCAGCGTCGCAGGGGGCGCGGTGAAAGCCGTGCACCCCCTGCGACGCTGATACATACAGGGGAGAAGGTAGGATGGTAACGATCCGTCCTACTTCCTCCTTGTACCAGCAGGCTGCTGACTCTGCGCGACTGTTATAAAACAGCCGCGCAGAAACAGGGGCTATCCTCTGGGTGGGCGAGACAGGTGACCGCAGCGCCCCCTTCAGGTGAGCGAAGCCTCTGCGCCCCGGACGATCGCCCGCCTTGCGCGCCCCTAGGAACGGCCCTGGCCCAATGTTATGGTAATTGGAAGTGACTATGGGTTTATGGTAAAGAAAATAGAAATAATGTCAGACCGAATGTAGGACTGGAAGTTAGGTCATAACTGAAGTTTCGCTCAGGGTTAAGGTTAGAATTACTGTTATGGTCGGGGATATGTTAAGAAAAAAAATAATTAGTTTGGAACATCCTGAAATGTAATTTTTCACAAGGTCAGTCGAACCCGTGTCGAAATGAAAGGGCCTTATTTAAACAACACAAATAGCGCCATATATAGGAGAAAATGCACATAGTACGCTAGAAGCAGAAAGGCCCAACCTGATAATTCTATGAAAAAAAAATATATTTTCTTGTACCTAATTAGACCCTATAACTTCTGGCATGCATGGCAGCTACTAGAGCTACAGTTATGTCCATTGCAATATACTGTAATTTACTCCGTAAACCAAGTCAAAATTTATTTGGCGAGAGCGTTCTTCTAAAACGCTCTGTGCTGGCCCCCATAAACTTTCACTTTCGTGTGAAAATGGCAGGTAATCATACCTCATAATTCTCAATGAGAGATATGAATTACCATGTTTGCAGGGTGTACTTTGTGTGTATTGTAGCGCTATTATGCGCTGTAATACAACCAGAAAATACGCCTTAGAAGCATACCCTAAGGTTGGATTCTCATGCTGTGTTTTTCTTGCAAGCAATTGAAAATGCACGCAATAAAAAAATGTATTATTTTCCTGTGAATACAGGTGATTTTCTAACTAGCTCTGAATGGGGTCAGATTGGTGTCAATTAAAAAAACACATGCGCCTTTTAATTGCCTGCGATTTGTTGTGTTTCTGTTGCGTTTTTCAGCTGCAAAATGAGAACTCATCTTAAAGAAATGTGTCAGCAATGTGAGTAGAATAATGGCTGTGCTAGAGTTCTTGCAGCACTGCCAAGAACTGTAGAGCAAAAGATGCCTGCAGTTCTTTTGTGATTTGCCACACAATTTACTGTGAAACTGCAGCAATTTGCAGTAAAACAACAAGCATTTTTGTTATGTGATTCTCAGCCGTGCAGTAAGTACAAACATATATAGTATATAACCATACATAGTATTACCATTACTTGTGACTACAGGTTTAGGTCTGCTTTACACAAGCGTATTGGTAACAGTTCACAATGCAGATCCACAATATGGTTGTATTACAGATGTAGTTGCATCATTATGTCATCCATAGTGTATTAGTATTACTAACCAGTAATGGACTGTTTTCTAGGCAAGACATTGTAATCTATGAGAAACTTTACAAATCAAGTTTAAAACATATGAACTGTTGATGACGTACTGATTCAATCCTGATCAAATAAAGAAGATATACAGTACAGATAGACTTTCCTTTGCAAAAAAGATGCAAGTATTGTAGCTATATTTTAGATATATACCTTTTATAATCTTATTTGAAGAGACACGCATCTAAACATTAGCTCCATACTGCAGATTCACTACTAGAATGTTTGGCTTTTGGTTGAAATTTCAGGATGACCATAACATTTCTTGAATTTTTTTAAATGAAGTAAATGAACTTTAGAATGCACATCCCAACTGTTCAGTGTTTCAGTACATTTTGCACCACTTGCTGATCTCTAACAAGCAGTTTAATGGCAACATTTTCAGGTTTTTGATCCCTGAATTGTCCAATAAATTAATGGGATCATTTTGAATTGGCATTTTAAACAGTCCTCCTCATCATGCTGTTCACATTATGACAACATGAGAGAAAGAAAACGCCTTACAAATGATCAATTCTAACTCGCCATTACGAGGCTTCAAGTGGGATGCTCTCAGATGGAAGTAGCCACTGAGCTTAGATTGTCATAGAGTCATCATCAGGTTGCAGCATAGATACAGAGAGGCTGGAAAAGTCACAGAAAGGAAAAGAAGTAGACTTCCTTTGGCTGCATCACACACTGGTGACCGCTGCATTGTAAACCATGCCCTGCAGAACTGGATGATGAATGCCACACAACTCCAATCATGTTTAAGGAAGACAAGAGGCAACCAAGTGTCACATCAGACCATTTGTATTCATTTACATCAGCGTGGTCTGTGTGCTAGATGACCTGACCATACTACTATTAAGGTCATCGTCTTGCATGGGCCAGGGAGCATCTACGCTGCACGAGGGACCAGTAGCTCTCAGTGCTGCTCACTGATGAAAGTCAATTCATGTGAACAAAATTTTTTGGCGCCGATTTGCTGGAAACAAAAAGGAGGGCTATGTTTTACCAGGTCGGGAATACGTATGCATTAATATTTATCTCAAGTAGTAGAGGACTGCATTATCTGAAAATACAATGCATTCCATGGATACCCAACAATTTCAATCTTTGCATGTTAGATGCAAATGCAGACAAAATAAATACTGATATATCTGTACCTCTCTGATGCTGGTGCAGGATCTGTTGATTGTCAGTCACTAATTAGATTTCATATTTAATATAGAGATTGTTTTCTATCTCTGTCTGAGTGCCATTTTTCCTCTTTCCATGCTTTCCCTTTCCCCTTTTTTGTTTTTTTTTTTAAAAAAATTTTGAGAAAGGTCCATTTTATTTGGGGGTGAAACAGTTTTGTAGATTCCTTTCATCTCTATATGCCACCATTATGGTACTTGGCTTATGTTTCACCTCTTCTATTCTTGATCTCCCTTGTTATTAGTTGATTTATTCCAGTGGGGTCTCCTTTTTATGTATTATTTTTTGTCTTTTTATTACTGCAGCCATTGTCAAAGCAGAAATGTCTGCTGTTTAAAATAGCCAGGTCAATACATTTTAGGATGAGTTGGGATTTGTTTGAGTTGTTTAAAAATGATTGCAAATTGATTAAGGGTCACTCTGTGAATAATTTAGCCCCACGAGACCATTGTCGAGGGGTCCTTAAGGGCAAAATAATTTATGTAATGAAACCTTCCTGAAAAAGCAGGATGATGAATGTTTGGGTCATATTATGTGACTTGAGTCTGATTATTGAGGATGAAAGTGACATATGAGGACAGTTAAAATTCAGATCACAGAGAATGTCACAAAGCTGGATAAATTGGAAACTCATTCAGAATCTGACAAGTTAAATGAAACCTAAAAAGAGGTGAAACTAAATAGATTTCTGAACATAAGAAATGTAGATTTTGAAATGATTACAGATTTTGAACAGAATCAAACCTTATCTTTTGGGAAGAGGAGTAAATGTAGAAAAGGCAATTGTTCCTCTCAGTCCTGTTCCTTCCCTGTTGGTTATATGACTAGTGATTACATCAAGTGATAACAATTCTAGGAAACAATATCTAAAATCCAGTATGGCACATCAACTTTGGTTAGTAACAGTAAGGTTGGTTGTCTAAATGATACAACGTAAAAAAAGAATCACGAGGAGAAAGAACACACGCACAAGACACTACTAGTTTTTTTTTTTTTTTGTTGGCTTTTAAAGAGCTATCTTTTATTATATATATATATATATATATATATATATATAAATATATATATATATATATATATATAATATATATATATATATATATATATATTTTTTATTTTTATTTTATTGCACAGAAGCATATAATTACATAATACACTATTCATGGATTTGGCATTCAGTCCCAATCCGCGATAATGAGACATGTGATATCCTAAGATATTTAAATATAAGCAAACAAGCATAGTAATAAAAAACAGTATCAATTAAGAACCAAAGCTTCTGAGTTTTTATATTTTTCTCCCCTTAAACCAGCCATCCCCCCAACAGAAACCAAAACCCTAATCCGTATTCTCTTAATCTCTAAGCATCAACATTTAATTTTCCCAGTGTACCCCTAAATTGTTCCTTCAAGTAATACTCCGTGTATTTGAAGGGTTCCATCATCTCCTTTATCTCGACATCACTAAAGGTACTAGAGATATAAGGTTTCCATTTCTTAAAGAAGTCCCTGGAACTCTTATCCCTATCTCTTTCTGCTTCTATTTTCTCTATGAAGAACATGTCTCTAAGGCAACCAATCATCTCTGACGCGTCTGGAACCGATGGCTTGATCCAATGTCGCAAAATGCAACGCTTCACTGATAAAAGCATTACATGTAGCCCTTTATCTGTCACTAGGGTCTCCCTAAAGTCCCCTTCCCTAGATTCTTTGACTATAAAATGGAATAACAGGCTCTGAGGTGTCATAGGAATTTCTATATTCCAAATGTCCTTAATCATGTCTAGAGCCACTCTCCACGTGCGCTCAATCTTCGGGCACGACCATAGGCAGTGAAGTAAGTCCGCCTTGTCTAGGTGACATTTCGGACACTCTGTCCAGTATTGGGTTTTATCCCTGAACGGAATATTGAATGCATATATAGCCCTATGGGCAATCCTGAAAAATAGCTCTCTCCACTGCACATTGCTCGTGACCTTCCTTACCACCTCCGAGCCTTTCATAATTTTCCGTGTAAGATCCTCATCATGCAGCTTCTCCTCCCAAGTTTTAAACATTGAACGCACCGTCCCTGCTGTATGCACCCTGTGGAGAACATTATAAATCCTTGACAGCATACTGCTCGAACCATCTATTTTACAAAGATCTACAAAATCCTCCGTCTCTTTCACTGCCCTTAAGTTAACAACATTGGCCTTGCAGAAGTTCCTAATTTGTAAGTGCTGAAACACCTGTTGTTGCCCAAAACCATAAGTCTCCTTCACTTGGTCCCAGGCCATCAACATCTCTTCTTGCCTTGAGAGAACATCTTTCAAACATGTAATGCCTTTCTCTTTCCACCTGTGAAACAAGGCATTCTCCATGCCTGCTTGAAAAGAGGAAGTTTCCCACAACGGAAGATAAGGTGAAAGATACATCGGCCTTCCAAATAACTTACGGACATGCCTTCATGTCGCCAGCGTGTCTCTTAGAATAGTACTCTGCTTGGCCTCCAGGGGGTGAACTCTATATGGGAGATGAAGCAGGGCTTTCAAAGACAAGGGTGCCGCTAACTGGGACTCCAGACTTATATTTGAGAAAAGAGCTATCTTTAATTTGACCAATTTCGTGTTGACACCTTTGCATGTGTTTCATCTGAACCATAGCTGTTCCTTAGCCTCCATGATTAGGGGAGATTATTTTGAGATTTACAAAGACATAAAACTTTTTATGTAAAAAAAAATCAACTTTTACGCATCAGTCAGGGAGATAGATTAAAATTCAGGTTGGGTAACTAAAAACTTGAGGCTTTTAATGTTTAAAACTTGGCTGCACTTGACACTGTGAATTGTATGAACACAGTGAGGGCTTCCTTAATTCTTATTATCTTTTATTTTTTAATTTATAAATCTGAAACCCAAAAGACTTTTGTTTATTCAAAAGGGTATGTTAGGGTATGAGTTGAGGGGATTAGTTAGAGGACCCCTCAAGATTTTTTCATTTCAGTACAAATTGCTTCTAGGTGCACAGCCATGCCAATAATTTTGCTTACCTGCGGATGAATAGTGGATTTCTTATTGCTGCCACTGAGTCATGTGACCTGCACTCTAAGTAGCTGAAACACACAACATGATTGTGTGACCTGGAAGAGAATCTCTATGCATTTCTATGGAAAGTTTAAAGTTAGTCTCATAGGAATGCATAAATAAACACACTTCCTGTCAGCATAAAAAGTACAGTGTTTTTCAGCTACTCAGAGAGGTTATGTGACCCAACACAGCAAGTTGCATCAGTCAGGAATCCTGTATGCTAGTGCAGGTAAGCAAAGCTATGACCATAGAGCTGTTTAACAGATTCTACCCAGAACAGGCCTCGTCATGGCCGACCAAAGAAGTTGAGTGCACATGCTCAGCGTCATATCCAGAGATTTGTCTTTTCAAGCAGCAAAGGTTAAAGGGGTAGGGAGTGAGGGGCAGCCTAACAGTGCTCAGACCATACATCGCACACTGCATCAAATTGGTCTGCATTGCTGTTGTTACAGAAGGAAACCTCTTATGAAGATGATGCACAAGAAAGCCTGCAAACAGTGCTGAAAATAGGCTGACTAAGGACATGGATTAGTGGAACCATGCCCTGTGGTCTGATGAGACCAAGATAAACGTATTTGGTTCAGATGGTGTCAAGTGTGTGTGGCGACAACCAGGTGAGGAGTACAAAGACAAGTGTGTTTGGCCTACAGTTAAGCATGGTGGTGGAAGTATCATGGTTTGGGGCTGCATGAGTGCTGTTGGCTGTGCGAGGGCTACAGTTCATTGAGGGGGCTACAGTTCAATTGCAAGATATACTGTGATGTACTGAAGCAAAGCATGATCCGTTCCCTTTAGAAACTAGGCCACAGGACAGTATTCCAACATGATAACGACCCCAAACATACCTCAAAGGCGACCACTGCTTTGCTAAGGAAAATGAGGGTAAAGGTGCTGGACTTGTCAAGCATGTCTCCTGACCTAAACCCTATTGAGCATCTGTGCAAATGGAAGGCAGAGGAGTCCAAGGTCTCTACCATCCAGCAGCTCCGTGACATGTCATGGAGCAGTGGAAGAGGATTCCAATGGCTGCAACCTGTGAAGCTCTAGTGAACTCCATGCCCAAGAGAGTTAAGGCAGTGCTGGAATATAATGATGGCCACACAAAATATTGACACTTTGGGCACAATTTGTCCATTTTCATGTAGGGGTGTACTAACTCTTGTTTCCAACGGTTTAGACATTGATAACTGTGTATTGAGGTTTACAGCACTACATAAGCTGTACACTGACTACTTTAAAAGTGTCAGATCCTTAGTGCTTGTGTTTTCCCATGACAAGATATAATACAATATTTAAACCAATAATTTTTTGTAAATATTGTATTATATCTCTATGCATACACACATGTATGTATATATATATATAAATATATATATATATATAATACACACAAATATATATTTATATATATATATATACACACACATATATATTTATATATATATATATATACACATATATATACATACACACACATGCACATTCAATAGAATTTACCTGTCATGCATAGGAAAAATGTGAGGGGTGTACTCACTTTAGTGAGACAGTGTGTGTGTGTATATATATATATATATATATATATATATATATATATATTATATATATATATATATATATATATATATATATTTATTATATTTTGTTTGTATATTGTAAATCCACTTTCAATACTGCCTGAATCCTTTTGGGCATACTCTCTATCAGATTCAAGCATGTCTCGACCGAAATTTGATCCCAGTTCACTTCTACATATTCCCAATGTTGGTGCATACTGGTCGACTCTCTTGGGTACAAATATTGCTTTTTCTTCAACTCTACCCACACGAGTTCGATTGAGTTGAGGTCTGGGGACACTACTTCATTGTCATTGAACCATTTCTTTGCCAATCTTGATATATGTTTCGAGTCATTGTCCTGCTGGAACACTAAGTCATCCTTTTAATACCCATAGTAACTCTTTTTGCAGGATACTCACATATAGCTTAGCATTGAGACCACCATTGATCTTGGTCCATTATCCAACACTTTTGGCTGTGACACAACCCCATATCATCAATTTCTCGATGCATTAGCCCACTTTTGCCTTGATTGTTTCAGACCCATTTTCACCCAGAAGAGCCAGGTCTATTGATTTTCATCTCATCTCTTTCCAAACTTCTACTGTGCACTTTTCATACTTTTTTGTAAGCTCGAGCCGACACTTCTAATGATGATATTGAAGTCAAGTCTTCTTTACCTTTTTTTGGTCCACCAATCCAGACTTGTGTAATGCATGCCACATGTTGCTTGCAGGGACACCTGTGATCTCACTTTTATGAAGCATATGAGCCACCTCCACTGCTGTGTTTGTCATGCCAGAACTGATAGACCTTGTGATGAGCTGACTTGTTGACTCTGATATTTTACCTGGATGTCCACCTTTTGGCTTTTGAATGAATGAATGGACAGATTTCATTTCATATTCTTCTAGCTGTCATTGCCTTACATGAAGCAATTTTCTTGGCCAAGAGACCGCTATCGATGAGCTGGATGATACGGTTCCTCTTTTCTTGGGAAATTTTCTTCATGGCTGCTTCTTGATTCGAACCAGTGACCTTTTGTTTGGGAATCAACCTTATAACACACTGAGCTATTAAGGAATATGAGAACAGGTTGTAATTTGTAATATGCAAGAAGAAAAAGATTGTTCCACCATGGGGAGCAAAACTGTAACAATGGAGTTACAAGACAAGTATCTATTTAACTAAGCATATAATAAATAGTTGCAAGTCAAATTTATGTATGATATAGCCAAGATGATTGTCTATAAAATGATTGTAGTCTCAAAGCTGCAGTGGATGCTAAGATATGGAGCCTGAAAATCAAAGGTTCATAACATTGTTACCTTTTCGCTTGGCATTACATATACACAATCAATAGAATCAGCTCACCTGTGATGCATAGGAAAGCACAGGAGGCGTTCAATTTCCTGAACAAAGTCAGGTTGTGTAGAGCACTTACGTTTCCCCCACAGGAATGTTTTTTACCGTGGAGGAAGAGTGACAAGACTTTGGGTGCAAAATTGTATTACAAGCAGTTGATTTACAGCAAGTTTGCATTTTAACCTCATTATTAACAATGCTGAATTGTACATCCAAGAAACGAATAACTGAAAAATCACAAGAAAGGGCAAACTAAGAGATGTATTGTTTAAATAGGAACCGAACTATGGGATGGCACGCAACATTGAGACCGCAGACAAACAGCACATCATCTATGTAATGACCGTAGCTCAGAACAAAACCCCAAAAAGGATTAGAAGAATCAAACAGATGCAAGCATTCCCACCAAGCCATGTACATATTAGCCAGGGTCGGTGTGAACCTTGCAGCGATAAATGCACAAGTTATCTGTAAAAAGAACTGATGATCAAACATAAAAAAAAATTATGTTTTAGTAGATAGTGAATAGCAGAAATGAAAAATTGGCATAAATCAGATGGAAGTGCTGTAGGCACTAAAGAACCAATTCAGTGCGACAAGGGCTTTATATTATGGAATAACAGCGTAAAGTGAAGTCACATCTGCAATAATGCACATGTATTTTTTGTCCCACTAGAATTGGTTCAGTGCCGCCAAAACATGTTATCATGCTACACATGTATCATGTATATATCCAGGAACAGATGAAATGAGTGGTTGAAGATAACTATTCACACATGCGCATAGGTTCTCATTAAATGACCCGAGTCCAGCAACAATATGGCGCCAGGAGAGAGGAAACCCCACCATATGCACCTTTGGAAAAGAATAGAAGATGGCCACCACAAGACACTCAGGAATCAACAAATCCTTTTGTTTATCCGTGTTCAGTCCGAGATGGACACCTTCCATAAGGAGAGACAAAAGTATTTTTTTAAAGCTGTTAGTAAGATCTGAATCCGATGATTTGTATGGACACAGATCAGATAACATGACTAAATTTTGTGCTTCATAGATGGCTTTGTCAAGAATAATGACAGCACCACCTTTATCTGCTTGTCTCAACTGTTTTGTCATACATTAAAATTAGTTAAATTATTTTTTTTGCAATCTATTGTAAGGATTTGATGTAAATTTTTCAATTCTTTTTCGATGAGTTCCTTAAAAAGGGTTTTGCCAGGGGCGGCCTTATCTGCTAAAGAATCAAATTAAAAAGCCAGCTGGCGAAAGAGAGGACCAGCCCGAGAACGAGCCTGCATAAGGGTCGTGTGAAAATTTCACTCAAATAATCAAACACAATAGTGGGATTTGTATAAAAAGACAACCTTTTCTCACAAGCTGAAAAACTTCTTCATGTTCTCTGTCATCAATAAAAAGGGATCTACTCAGAAAATCACACTACAACAAGTGGATTTGTATCCAAAAAACAAATATTTTTCCCCGGGGCCTTGAAAATTTTCAGCCCCTTTCAAAATAAGAATTGATCTGTGCAAACCTGGCCAGCAGCTCTTTTCAGGGATCTAATAGAAAACTTTTAAGAATAAAGGGAGGAAGGCAGCCGGCTTTTTCAGGCTGAATTTTGTAATCACTAATTTGAAAAAGTAATTAAATACTATTTTTGAGGATCCCACGTCCACATTACTCTGGAAAACCCCCTTTAAAAAAAGGGCTATAGCCTAAGGGAGACTGTATAGGGTAAAAAAATATATTTTTGGGGGAAATCAGAAAAAACAAAATCACTACATGTAATAGTAGATTTAGAAGACAATAAATTGAGCTCATCAAGAACAATCAAATCGTTAAATGTATTATTGCTGACAGTGACAGCATTCATAATACCGGAAACATTGGAAACAGAAATATCTGATTGTAATGTGGATGAAGGTAAAGATGTGTTCTGAAAGTGCCTGCATTGTTCTTATTCCTCTTGGACTGCTGCATTTTTACAGTTGTGGGCAATGGGCCACATGTATGAAAACTGTCCAGGTCTAAGACTTTCTTTGTTGCCCATAACAACCAATCAGAGGTCCCCTTTTATTTCATATAGTGCTCTGAAAAAACGAAAGGGGAGCTCTGATTGGTTGCTAAGGGCAACAAAAGCTAGACAGTTTTCATACATGTCCCTCTGGGCATCACATTTTGTATTGTATTTATTTTCTCCAATAAACTTTATTGAATTTTAAGGAAAGCTGAACATCCATTTTTCTATTTGCCATATATCTACTTTATGTGTCACACTCAAATACACTGGCACCCACCCACCACACTACATACAAAGCAATACATGTGTCATGTGCTGGACATGACAGTGAAAAGCAGCAACCTCCTATACTAATTGGGCAACCTGCTCTGCCCAGTATTTTTACTTGGGGATAGATGGGTCATAGTTTATTTTGTCAGACATCAGATGTGTCTAATGATGGGAGCTGTGGAATAGCTACAGGGCTCACAGCAGTCGCACATAGATAGACCCAGTGATGCAACGATCGGCACTGACACCGACACAATGTGGGCAGAGCAGCTGGCTGTTTAATTCACCAGATGCTGTGACCAGTTTCATCTCAAACAAAAAGGGGATAAACAATGGGAAGGGGCTCCCTCTGTCTAACCATCAGCACCCCCTCAACACAATTGTGGGGTGCTGATGGTCGCCATAGCAACCGGAGGTCAAATAATGGCGTCCAAGTTTGCCATGTACAGAAATCTATTGGGCCTTTCCACGGACAGGGTATAATAGACTGTATGTCTAAGGCATAATACATAGCAGTACATTATTGCATTGATATGTATAATAACAGCAATTAAGTGATTACATTGTCTGGTCCCACAGTGGGAAAAAAATAAACGTAAAAACAAACAAAGTGTGAGCATTTAAATAAATAGCAAACACAAAATCACTATTTCCCCAATGAAAAACCCTTTAAATACTAAAAAATATAAAATGTACACACAATAGGTATTGCTGCATCCATGCTGCTCCAATCTATAAGATTATCATGTTATTTAATCCTTATGGTAAATGCTGCAAAAATAAATAAATATGTGAACACCTGGTCGAAATTTCATTTTTGGTTTAACCAGCCTCAAAAATATAATAAAAGTGGTAAAAAACCTCCTATGTACACCACAATAATACAAAAGAAAACATCAGTTTATCCCTCAAATAAAAAGCCCTCACACCACTCCAGCAGCAGAAAAATAAATTATTGTGACATAAAAAATTTGATTTTCATTTTAAGGGGGGGGGGGGGGTGCGTCCTGTAAAAGTATCATGTAAAACAAGTGTGTAGTTCCCTTTCTTCAGCTGGTAAATTTGATGGGGTTGTACAGCAGAAGAAAATTAATTTGAGATGGAGCTAGGGTGGGAAAAAAAATTATACTTACCTCCCGTTCCGTGACACTTCTACTTTGGAGCTCCCTGGGATCGGCTCCTCTTCATTAACAGTTTATTGTTCCAATATACAAGAGAGGCTTGTGCTCCTTTGTAAGTGACTGGAATGTGATCCCCTCCTGTGTATTAGAATGAGTGCCCGGAAGTGAAGAGGAGCAGATTTTGGGGAGCTTCGAAGTTTTGCACCAGGGCTCATGAGCCGTTAGCTACGCCCTAGGATGGTAGGCAGTTTTATGAGACATTTAGGGTATGTTCACATGGCTTATTTAGGAGCGCATTTCGCCACGTATTATGCGGCGTACTGCGTTTAATACGCGGGGAAATGCGGCCCATAATTATGGTAATCCACAGTTGTCATCGAGAACTATGGATTACGCCTCCTCTTCACGACACACAGAGAGATAAGTGACATGTCATTTATTCACGGCGATTACACACCACGAGTAATGCATATTTATAGGGCCGGCGGGCTGCCGCCCTCCCTCCCCACGCACCTCGGTGATCAGCGCGACTCCCAAATCACCCGGCGTATTGCAGCGCCTACTGTACGTGCTGCATTTATGCCGTGTGAACATACCCTTGCAAGCAGTAATTTAGTAAATGGAGCCCTATGCTCTCTTGTTGGTGCCGTCTGTGGATGAGAAATCTGATCCTGAGAGCATGGAGCTTCACTCACTAAATCATTGCCAGCAAACAACTTATAGAGCTGCTGCCCATCATTAGACACTTCCAGGGGTACAGTCTGCTTAATATTCCACTTTAACAACTTTTACAAGAAGCTTCCAATTTCTTATGACAAATCCTGGGACCCTTTATATCACTGTGTGCACTGTGCCATTTAAAAGGCTAACATTTTTTGCCTTCTTTTAACGAATGTGCTGGGAAAATCTCCTGATGTATACAAACAGTGGCTGTGACGGATGCCTTGTATTGGGATCTATTCCCCATGGGCTATATTGTCATCCATTTAACAAATACATCCTGAGGTTTTTCATTATATAGCCATTAAATGGAAGTCATTTTAGCCTATGGGTGACAGCTGCCATGTTAGCAAAAGTATACATTTAACATATTTCATACCTTTTTTGCAGTATACTGACATATATATGGGTCAGATAGAGGCCATAAAATGTCCTTTTGGCCTCCGTGTGGCAGTGGAACTCTATGGAGATGCTGAGAGTTTAATTTGGTAGCTAAATATAGAAAAAAAGGGTAAAGAAGGCCTGAACCAAATGACACACACAACTAATAGGAGCAATCAAAGAATACACTGGGCTACTATTGTATTCATAAGAGGAGCACTGTCCCCCACTCCTCTCAGCTGTGATTGATGGCTTTCTGCTATGTATTTCCATACAGTGCAACCTGTCATTCACTGTGAGGAGTGCTTCCATATAATGCACAGGCAGAGACACCTCATAAATCATATTATTTCTTTGATTTAAAAAAATCAATATTAGTATACTATTCTCTCATTATGCTTTCATATAGGCACCAGTAATACAGCAGCACAAGTATTATATCTATTTGTGTTGCTGTATTACTGATATTGTAGTACGTATTACTAGTACTTATTACAGCATCGGTAATAGCAGTATCACGTGACTTACTATGGTAACTAGTCCCCGGAGTCGATTGCTAAAGCTCTTATCAATCGACTTGAGGCCTTATCAACCGGCTTAATTGCTGTTAGCGGCTTCACAACGCAATAAGTTATATGTCTCCCAGTATGGGTAATCAGGTCCACCATTAAGTTATATGTCCCCCAGTATAGGTAATACGGTCCTCCAGTAAGTTATATGTAGGTGAATATATAGTTTATATGTCTCCCAGTAGGTAGGTATATAGGTTATATGTCCCCCAGGAGGCATATAGGCAGGTTACAGTTCCCCCCAGTAGGTATATAGGCATGCTATAGGTCCCCCAGCAGGTATATAGGCAGGTTATAGGATCCCCAGCAGGTATATAGGCCAGTTATCGGTCCCCCAGTAGGTATATAGGCAGGTTATAGGTACCCCAGCAGGTATATAGGCAGGTTTAAGTTCCTCAAGTAGGTATATACACAGGTTATAGGACTCCCAGCAGGTATATAGCCAGGTTATATGTCCCCCAGTGGGTATATACGCAGGTTATAGGTACCCCAGCAGGTATTTGGGCAGGTTACAGGTTCCCTAGCAGGTAGAGAGGTCTAATGGGCTGATTCAAAATAAAAAAAATAACAGTGCTCACCTTTCCCCCTGCTCCCTGAAGCTGTCGCTGCTCCGGACTTCCTGCACAGGTGGCGTGACGCCTGTGCTGTGTACTCTGTGGAGCAGGGAGCCTTCGCTCTTCTCCGCAGAAGCTTTCAACTGCACGTGCATCCAGAGGATGCACTTACAGTTAGTCCCCGGCGCCGCTGCCATCACCAGTCGCCAAGGTCCCAAGCTGATGCTTAGCGACCGGCATCAATTTGGAACCTTAACGATCATAGGCGGTGGATGACGGCAGCGCCGAGGACTAACGGTAATACAGTACAGCATCATAATAAGACTATAGGACTAGCAGTATAGCAGCACAATATCACCATTTAAGATTGGTGCTGTTTCAGTAGAAGGAAGACCTTTGAGCACAAACACAGCAAGCTACTAAAGATATATTTGACTGCAAACTTTTAGAAAAAAAAATATAAAAAACTTAATTCATTTGGCTCCTAACTTAATGAAGTAGGCAAAAAAAAATTCTAGGTAAAATCAGAATTTATTAGGAAAATGCTTGGTAAAATTATGGTCTTGGAATTTTTATAGTTTGCATACCAAAAGCAAAAAAATTCAGATTATAATCAATAAAGTTAAAAATTAAGGGTGACATGTATGAAACTTTTTGGTGCAGAGAGTGTAATCCGCCAAGCTTTGTCTGAGCCATTGTATGGATTTGTATGGCAGCCTTTATGGTGCATTCCAAAGTGGTGTGTCTAGTGCAGACACTAGTTTTGGTGCACAACTATTCATACATCTGTCGGCCAGGGCTACAACTGTTTTTGGCTCAAAGTACACCAGAAAACTGGTGCAGCCCCGTTCATACATTTCACCCCAAGATTTTATCTTTAGGTCATATCGCCCAGCCCTAGTCTCCATCCACTACCTTACAGACAATTAAAAATTACAGATGGAGCCTGCAAAGAGGAAGAATGTTGAAAAATGCCATATACACATTATATAATGACCAGAAATATAAAGAGGTTTCGCCACTCGATAAAATCCCGTTCTACAAGTTGGCCTCAGCAAACAGGAAAATGGCCACGCTTACCCAGTTCTCTTTTCTGTGGTAGTTCCAAATATATCAGAGTGTGTGTGCTTAGCTATATTTGGAACTTCCATAGACATGAATGAGGGAAGAGCTGCACAAGTGCAGAAATCTCCACATGCACTGAGGCCAGCTTGAAGCGAGTTTTGAACCAGTCATAAAAAGGGATTTTGCCTAGTGACCAAACCTCTTTTAATGGGTTTTCTCAGTACAGGCGTTTGTAGACATCTGATCTGTTTCACTTTCTTACAGTATCAAATCAAAGAGAGGGTCCATCCTCCCAGTAGGCATGTCTTCCCTCACTGTAGAGTGGTGACATCATCAAACCCCCTCCCTGCTGCCTCCTGCGTCATCCTCCTCCTTCTGTGAGAGAAGTGGGAGAGAGAGGATGTCATAGCTCTGCAGAACTCCTGCAGTGGTCAGTTCTCATGCCTGGAGAGCTGTCACCTCCTTCCAAGGCTGCACAAGCAATTGCTATAACCAGAACAGTTATCAATACAGCCTGAAATGATGAAACAAATGTGAGAAATGCAAACTGCTCTACCTCTGTCCTGAAAGAAGAGTGGGAGCAGAGTATATAAGTATGTTTATATGGGTGGGGGGAGCAGAGTGTATAAGGGTGTGTTATATGGGTGGGAGAGTGGATCTGGCAGCTAAAGCATAATTGCCCAGATCCTTCACATAGAGCTGTCACTGGGAGAGAAGTAGAGAGGAGCTCAGGCAGCCTTTTTTTACACAGCTCAGAGGGGAGTGAGTGGAAGACAATGAGAACACAGACGGCCAGCACCTGCACAGAGAGCTATAACTGGGAGAGAAGCACAGAAAAGGCAGCCAATTTCACACAGCTCAGAGGTAAGTGAGCACAGAGAGTGCAGGACAGCCAATCACAGCACAAGAGGCGTGTCACATGCAGAGGGCGTGTCCCTATCAGAACTGAACTAAATATCAGACATCTAATCACAGCAAAGGGGGTGTGGCTGACCCCAGGCTGCTGAAAAGCTCTGGACACAATCAGATTAGCTAATAGCTGCTATACTAAAGGATTTATGTAATACAAACCAAAAAGTGCTTATTTTTACTGTCCCCATCATTACAGATATGATCTTTGTAGTGAGAAAACTCCTTTAAGTCTAACATCCCAAAATGAAAAATATTATTCCAGGTACCAATATAATCATCTAAATAAGCGTTCATGAACTAAATCCCCATAGTGATTTAGTGGCAAAAAACCCTCACTTGACCCAACCAGATAAGACTTGTAATCTCTTATTTCGATTATATTCTGTGATATTCTAGCATGGATTGTTGATACAAAAGGTAGAAACATTTTTAGAACAACATAAGGTGATCCCTGTAGTAAACTAGTCAACTGAGGTGTCACCCTGAGAAGAGAATCCCCACCCTTCCTTTGTAATCCATAATAACTATGAAAAACTGGAAGTAACATCCAGCTAAGGATCAGAAAAATTGTTGAAATTATGCCGATTTTCAGCAAAAAATAGTGTCTGACAGAAAAGTCGATGTGTTCCCTCGTATGTGCTGGTAACAGTTCATCAGGGAAACTGACAGCTGTCACAATTACGAAGATATTTAAAGGAATCTTAAGTATCTACACATGCTAAATGTATCTTCAAAAGATACAAGAAAGTACAGGCACACTTTAAGCATTAGCACTCATATTTACTTTAAAATATTGTGTAAGGTTGAATTCTAAAATATAGGAACTCCAATCTAAAAGCATTTAATATAAAATAAAATCATGCTGAGAAAATGTCTCAGTTTATGGCAGGCTTAGATATAAATTATAACATGCTATTAAAAGGCTGCAAAATGAATTATTGTGCACAAAGTCCTTATCACAACAGGATCCATTGCCAACAGTTACGTAACTCCTGGTAACAATGGGCCATATTTCATCCCTAGAAGTCTTAGGTTCCAGATGTGATCCTAAACTCCCGTCAACCATTCATACAGTTCCCTGCTATATATTCAAAGACAAGAATTTTAAATCTTTTTAATCTTTGCATTCAGGTCTCACTTACTATCTTCCCTGCATATGCTAATGGGATTTTGTAAAATCTCTTGGATGAAGCAAATCTCTTTGGCAAAGCCTTAGTATCCACAGCAGAAATTAAGTTATCAAAAATGAAGCCACTGAGTGAGAGATTTGCTAACACCAGGATCACAGAACTACTTTTAATTATGTAAAGTAATTCTAAGGCTTAATTTAAGAACATTTGTCAAATGGTACGGAAAGATGTCTCTGAATACATGATGAGGGACACTGCTATTTATCACAGCTTGCACTAAATATTGAAATGTCATGGACAATTTTTTTACATTGTTCTAATTTTTTTTATGTATTTATATTAATTGGCACATATTTAAGTAATATAAACATATCTGTTTAGATAAATTGAGCAGGTAGCAAATCTTTCATTGTATCACCAACATAAATGCACTCGGAGATGTCAGTACTATTGCCAACATTGTTAACTTGACATGTCCTCACATACACTTATCAGTCAGAATAATAAAACTATTTGCCTAATATTGTATGTCCATTAGTACGTGACACTAACACATAGCAGCACATCATTTCCATAAAGTAAGGTTGCAAGGTTAGGACCTCTATGGATCAGACTTTTTTCAACACATCCCATAGATGCTCAATTAACTCAAGGTTTTGGAAATTTGGAGAACTGTTGCTGTTTAACCAGTTTTCCTTCATTGGATCACTTACGGTAGATAATAACTACTCCATACCAAGAACCCCTCCCCAGACCTGTCATTTTGGAGATATTCTGACACTAGCCATCACAAGGTCTTTTCAGGCAGAATAAGGTCAAGGTCGCTCAGATCCTTACATTTACCCATTTTTCCTTCTTCTAATACATGAACAAAAAAGGGGTTTTGCCACAAGTGGGGAAAATGTCCGCCACTTGCATCACCAGCTGGAGAGCTGGCCACGCTTGCGCAGACACTCTCCATTCTAATCTATGGGATTTCCGAGTACAGCTAAGTGGCTCTGCTCGGAACTCCCATAGAACAGAATGTAGAGTCATGCTCAAGCATGACCGATGCTACAGTTTGCACGAAGAGATTTGGGGGCCCGTCCCCGAGATAAATGTGGGTTCCAGAGTTGGAACCTGCCTTTATCAGACAATGTTGGCATATACTAACGATATGCCATCATTGTTTATGGTGGCAAAACCCCTTTATGAACTGACTGTACGCTTCAGGCGCTATTTCTTCAACTATGGGCACCACAACGAAAATCTGCCAAGAACATTGTAATTAATAGAGTCCATCGGGCAACGTGGGTGTCCACAGTGAATGGATTCTGTGGTGCCATGAATAAGGAGCTCCGGCTCCGAAACGCGTCGGCTAGATGCGATTTGCCTGATACTATGATGTTACTCTTTTAATTGTTTTCAATAAACTTCGGAACCTTTTTCTTCTAAACCTATGAGTGGTGCTACGCTGGACCTCTATCCCTACTTTTTTCCTATGGATTTTCTCTGACAAGGTGCTTTCAGTCAGTCCGGGCGTTGGCAACTCATTTCCACTGACCAGGTGAGCTGACCAAAACACACTTTGTTTCAGTTTTTCACCTCTGTTACAGAAGTTCTGAATGAAACCTCCAGCACAGGTGTGAACCAGGCCTCAGCTGTACTACTTATGTGAAAAGTATAGCTGCACTAGTTATTTGTAATGCAGGAACGTTTCTGGGCTAAATTGCACTCAGGGCAGGTTGAACAAATTTCCTCTCCCTATTAACATGCTGCCCCACACTGCGACACATTGCATCACCATCAATCAGTGCCTGAATATATAAAACTCTAGAACACAAAGTTTTAGGTATAAAACTACTAAATAATAGTCTTGCAGGGCAACGTGTATGAATGGGGCTGTGCCAGATATCTGGCGTCTTTACAGCCCGATATCAGGCGCAGCCCCGTTCATACATTTTTTAAATCTTCTGCACGCCATCACCTTATATCTCAAAAAAGCCTTTGCAAGTCTCCATTGTCATAAAAATAAAATCGCTACGACTTGCTTTAAAAAAATATCACATTTTTATTTAATGATATCCTAAATGTTGTATCTATTTTATTTTATGTCAATGGAGACTTGCAAAGGCTTTTTTGAGATATAAGGTGATGCTTTCAGTGGCATCATTTAAGTGTACATCAGACTTTTTGATCACTTTTTTTTTTTTTTTATACAAGACAAGCAATAAAATGCAATTCTGTAGTTTTTTATTTTTTTATTTTTGTCTGGCGTTCAGATTAAGTAACATGACTATTGATTATAGATTGATTTGTGATAATACCAATAGTGCATTGCTTTTGTTTAATTATTATTTTTTAAAATTAATTGTTTTGACTGGGGACATAGAGGTTTTTGTGTGTGATTTTATACTACTTTAAACTTTTACTAACCTTTTATATTTTTTTTTATTTTTTATTTTCTTTTTACCTTTTTTTTTTAACTCCCATTGTGGGATTGGACTATGCAATCAATTGATCCTTTTTATAATATATAGCAATACATGACAGTATTGTTATTCATTATGACCATGACAGACGGTTTATTAGAAGCCCACTTCCTATGTCAACCACCTAGATGCTGTGGTCGCTACTGACTGCGGCATCTAAGACCAAGCTCCGATCCTGGGCATGGCATCAAAAGCTAGGCTGTACATAACAGATCCCACTGTGGATTGTGTGAGCTCAAATCTGTGGTTAAACACAAGTGCATATAGTTATGGTATGCCGTGTTAACTACCTTCAAATTATAAAACAGACTAAACGTTTAGCCCTAAAACTTTAGTTTTAGGGTTCAAAATTGTGTTTTATTGTTCAAAAAATATGATAATTCAAAAAGGAAAATGCATTGCCCTTTATTAGATTTTAGAGAGTCTGCCCTTAGCATAAATTCCTCTGATGGGCCCAAGAGACCTCATTCCAATACTGTTCAACTGTACAATATACAATGTATAGAGATGAGAATGAAGAATAATTAGCTGTTCCTTGAACTCCAAGTTGTCAGAATATAATATGTCATTCTTTTCCTAATTAACTTTATGATTGTATCTCATTATTTTGTGAAGGGAAATAATACCTACATTTTCCTTATTATAATAGAAAATCTCTCTTTAGGTAGCTGTAGATATAGTATGGCTTGAAACTGAATGTCTCACTTTTATATTCAGAAGTCTTTCTCCTTTCCTCTGTTGGCATGACATATTGCTGTGCTGTGGACCCATTCGATATCTTCCTTCATCCGCTCTCCTATCCTCTCACAGCATGCAGTCTCACAACACAGGAAAAAGAGAAGCTGCAGCTGCATCCATTTTCTTTCTTTTGTGTCTTTTTTAAATGTTTTACTTTACATTATTTGGTCACATAGAGGTTTCTGAACATTTACTTTGTGCTCTTTACTCACTTTATGACTGAGGAAGTTTTAGAATTTTTACAAAAAACCTATAGGTATGAAAAAGGCAATAAAACATTTTGGAAGGTTAGAAATAAGCAAGATTCTCCTGGTAAAATACCCAAAGTTTTATATCGTCACTTGTACTGCTGATTTATTCGAAAAGAAATATAGCATACATACTTGAAGCCAATCAACATTACATCTTAATATAATTTACATTCTGTAACTTATTCTGTAAGTACATTGATTTATCTTGTACTGATCTTACATTATATTATAATAATATACAGCTCATACTCTCCCACCGATGCACTCACACAAGCCAGTGAATTAAAAAATAAAGGGACAAGCTTTCTGTGTTTTTTTTCAAAGATTTCAGATTTTTCCACAAAGGAAAATTGACGTGGGAAGCTTGCAAATTAAATAATAAACATTTTCACCTTTCATCATTATTAAAAATTCTGGACCTTTTTTGTTTTAGCTGTTCCCTTAGTGATCCATTGTTTACAGCTCATCTTCAAGGGATACGGCCAGGGCTGACAGCTTCTCAGTCCTGGTTGCACATGCTCAGACATCACTTCTCCTCTCAGGCAGCTACTGAGTGTTCAAACCCCAGGTGCTGTCATTCTACTCCTGTCCTCTGTACTCCTTAGTAATAAGTCAACAGTGCAAATAAATAAAAAAGAAACCTCAATCAGGTATGTGCATTGATAAAGAGAAAACAAAATCCACAGGCTCGGTTCCTGCAGGGATTTGAACCTAGAACCCTTGTGGGGTAAGACAAAAACTTTACATCTGAGCTACAATGTAGCTTCTCACAGCTCTATACATTAATAGACTTTTCTGTGACCAGAGAAAGGAAAGCAATGGTGATGTCATCCTGCTGCGTCACATGATATGCAATTCAAACAAAATCACACAGACATCCTTCTGAGCTCACGGAGCTGAAGAGCTGGATGCAGGAAGTATGAAATGAGATTGTGGAAAAACCCCTTTAAGGTTTTGTTTCTTCACACCAGATACCTTAGTATGTTCACACAACAGAATTTAACAAGAAATTCAAGGGATTCCGTGTTGCATTTCTTGTTAAAATCCTGGTGCATTCTGACAGCCAGTCCAAGATTTTCCACACCATGGATTTCAAATCCATGGGCAGAAAAAGAGGGTGAATGTGTTTATTCTTTTAAGCAGACACTCCACAGATCCTGCTCGGGCAAAAGGGAATGGGGCTAACCCGCGTCTCAACCAGAGGCGAAAACTGCCTCTGATTAGTAAAAATCCTTGGCAGAAATCCGAGGTGTCACCTCAGAATTCTGCTGAGGAATACACACTGCTTTCCAATTTTAAAAGTCCGACATGTGAACCCAGCCCTAAGTAAATTGATACAGAGCAATAGAAGAGCTTAGCTAAGCTTTTAGCACCATGTCTGTCACATCTCTATGTCTGCTTGCTGACTGATTCTTCTAGTAATAGCAGAATTATAGAAGCGCTCATGTACCTTACATGACATGTAAGAATATGTAGCTACAAAGTTACTCAACTTCTTACATAAATTATGATATACTCTGGGTGCCTCAAGAAAGAAAGCAGAAGATCAAGAAGACCCAACAATGGAACCGAGGAACGGAAGAAGGTGAGTATAAATTGTTTTTTTATGAAGCACCTGTAGCATACTGTTAATTTTTTCTAAGAACCGAAAAACAAAGATGGAAAAAACAAGATATGGGAAGGTTGATTTTAGCAGATTTATTTGGAATATATTTCATTTTTTTTAAGACCGTTATTTTAAAAGTTTAACCTTCTTTCTAATTCAGGTATAAGGAATTATAGTAAAAGTCCTTGTGTTCTTTACATTGTTCATTTCTGAAGTTATATTTTATTTGTTGTAGATCTAAGCTCTCCAAACTGATGGCGAAAGTTCCAGGCCTAGGCAGCAGTATGATAATCAACATTTGTTGATATTCAAAAGAAAAATTTACTTTAACCATAATCCTAACCCTTAACTGAAATTAGGGTTTTGAACTTACCTCTTCCCCAGCACTTCCGGTCCTGCTGCTCTGTTGCTCTGATGTCACTTCTATCTGACGTCACTTCTTGTCCAACATCATATTAGGATTAACTAAGTGATGTTGGGCCAGAAGTGTCATCAGACCAAAGTGATGTTGGAGTGATAGCACCATGGGACTGTAAGCATCTGGGCAGAGGTCAGTTAAACCTTTCAAACCCTTTAAAACAAAACCTGATCTTAACCCCCAATTTTTTTTATTTGTTTTTAACCTGAACAGTCTCCATCAGTTTGGAGACTGCTTAGATTTACAATAAATACAAAAAAAATTACCAATCCAAAGAACTATTACTACTTTATACCTCACACTCAGTCAGGACGGGGCCGGACATGGGGGCGCAGCCCTAAGGGGAGGCCCCACATGACCCAGCGCCGTCAGAGCCGCGGGTTTGTTAGGGGGCGGAGTTACGCGCGCGTCATGCAGAGGGGGGCCGGCATATAAAGCCGAGCCCCGCGCCGCGAGGGAGTCAGACCAACGGTCGTGGGAGAACAGCAGTGACTTTCTGACTCTCTCGGTCCCACGCTGCACGTAGCTGAGGAGATTTGGCGCAGAAAGTTTGGCGGTATGTGTGCAGACACAGCGGGGGAGACTGGAGTGGAGGAGATTTTGGCGCAGCTGCGGCAGGTCGCAGGGGAGCGGGGGCCGGCATGGCAAAGCTGAGCAGGGTCCGTGGGGCGCTCGGTGGGGGTAGTGGAGCATCACCTGCAGCTGCTCCTACGGGCTTTCCCCTTGGCCCTGGCACTGGTCAGAGGCGGCGGACCCGCCCTCCAGAACGTCTTAGCCCAGAGGCCACACCTAGGGCCCGCGTTCACCGTAGGAGCCCCTCCGGGGACCCTCCAGGTCGGTCGGCCGCGTTCCGGTGGCCGGTCTCGTGTGGCTCGACCTGGTAGGAATCCGACTAGGCGAGTGGGCCCAGCGGAGCGCAGCAGCCGGCGTCCCAGCTCGGGGGCAGCGACTGCTGTGGCTCCTGTCGGCGCGATCCCCACGGCAGCGGCGGGTGCCCCTGGTGAGGAGCCGGTCGGGGCCCCGCCAGGGAGCGGCGTGTCAGCACGGATCCAGAGGATGGCGGGTCAAAAGGAACGGCGGGAGGATGCGACGGACGGGGAGGGCTGGTGGACGGCCGGCCGTCTGGGTTGGTGCCTGCTGTGGCATTGGGGACCCACGGGGGGTCTTCCAACGAGGGCCCGGGGCCAACAGGATTCGGTCAGAGGTTCGTGTCGGCCAGGATCATCGGAGGTCGGAGTCCTGGACGCGAGATGGGTGGATCCCCACCGAGGACATGGAGGGGGATTCAGGATCGATGGGGGGCGGCTGGCGGGATCACAGCTCCGGCAGCCCGGTGAGAGTTCATCTATGTTTTGGATGTCGCCGTCGGGGCCGTCGTCACAGGGATCGGCGTGGGTTCCGCTCCAGGGGCGGGGGGGATACGGCGTGGCAGGAGTTACCGGTACGTTGCGCAATTTTTTGGCCGTCTCCGGCCTTTCCCTGGGTGGCGTGTCAACAGTCTCCAGTAGCGGCGTGGAGTTCGGCGGTACCATCATCAGCGGGTATGTTTTTCCCCCCCTTTGGGGAGTTGGGGATATGGGAGCAGGCAGGGGGCCCCGGAGAAAGGGGGGTAACTGTATCGGTTCAGACCGAGCAGGAATCAGTCGATAGGGTGCGACTAGATGATATGGCAAAAGGCGAGGTCTATGTTTGTTTTGAGGGGCTTTTGGGGGCTGATTTAAAGAAAGAGGGTAAGGAGAAGATTTGGCAGGATGAGTATGTCGAAATCTTTTCTCTCCTGCCTTTAAAGAAATTTAATCTCCCAAAAAGGGAAAAAGGGATGAAGTAAAAAGGATCAGGAAGAAAGGCAGGTGGCGGTTGATCCCGCAGACTTTTCAAAACTGGATGCAGGGCGTTTCCCTTTTCTGGCAACGTCATTGGACGCAATAGGTAGGCACAGTGGGTTTATGGGGGACAAGCATGGCCCCGCTAAGACGAAAAATTTCGTCAGCGAAAAGCAGTTGGGCCTTCGATCCTTTTGGATCAGAAGGACATTGGGCTGTGGTTGAGGGTAATGGCGCCAAAGCGCTATGGACAGCCCTTTCCAGGTGGACCCGGGGATTCCAGTCAGCAGGGAGGCGTCGGGTCAGGGGGGGAGCGGGTCCCAAGGGGGATTCAAGGCCAGGGTCTGCTGGCAATTTAATGACATCAGTGCAAATTTGGAGCGAATTGTCGTTTCAGACATGTCTGTTCCGTGTTTTAGTGCAGCCTCTCAGGCCCTCATCCGGTTTTTGCGCAAGGGAGGGGAAAAGGGAGCTGGTTCATTCGCAGGGGGGTGACACAGTGAACATTCTCGCGATGGTGCCATTCCTAAATAGGTATCCGGACAGGAGAGCAGCTTTGCTTTTTAAGGGGGGTTTCCAAGAGGGGTTTCGGATCCCATCACCAGCCCCATGTGGTCCCTTTTCAGTTAGGAATTTGAAATCGCATTGCTAACCAGGGGTGGTAGCTGAAAATTGAAAAAGGAGGTTTCATTGGGCAGGATGGCGTTCCGTTTGCATTTTCTCCTTTTCCGGACTTGGTGGTCTCCCCACTGGGAGTGGTCCAAAAAAGGAGCCCAACAAGTTTAGGTTAATTCACCATTTGTCGTTCCCGAAAGGTTTATTCGTTAACGACGGGATTGACCCGGAGTTGTGTTTTGGCTTATACGTCATTTGACGCGGCGCTTCATTGGATTAGGTTGTATGGACAGGAGCCCGCATGGCAAAAACGGAATTGAGTCCGCTTTTAATTACTGCCGGTGCACCGGACAGTGCAACGTTTGTTAGGATTTTACTGGGAGGGGTCTTTTTTTATAGATCGGTGTTTACCGATGGGGTGTTCCATTTCTGCTTCTATTTGAAGCTTTTTAGCTCCTTTCTGGAATGGGTGGTACGGGACTTGGGTTTGTCACGGTAATTCATTATTAAAGATGACTTCCTTTGCATCGGCCCGCGACTCGGAGGTGTGCGGGTCGCTGTTGGCATCGGTGCAATGGGTGCAAAGCTTTTCGAGTTCAATTCCCCCGGAAAAAACCCGGGAGGCCAACTACGGCTATCAATTTTCTGGGTATTCATATTGATTCGGTATTGATGGAATGTAGCCTGCCGGAGGATAAATTGGGTGGACATGAGGCGGGAAAAAAGAGGCTACTGGCTTGCAAGAAGGTAACTTTGAGGGAATTACAGTCTTTACTGGGAAAATTAAATTTTGCGTGTCGTATCATGCCAATGGGGAGGGTTTTTTCACGGCGGTTAGCAAAAGCGACGGCGGGGGTTCAGGCCCCGCATCATTTTATTCGCTTGACTGCAGGGCTAAAGGATGATTGAGAGTCCTGGCAGTCGTTCTTGGAAGCAATATAACGGCCCGTTCGATTATTTGGGATAAGGCCTTGTGTAATGGGATGTGGAGGTTTTTAGGATGCAGCTGGGAGTGTTGGTTTTGGTGCTTTATTCCCAAAGGGGGAGTGGTGCGCGGGGCGTTGGCCAGCTGAATGGGTCGCGTTGGGTTTGGTCAAGAATTTGGCTTTGTTGGAATTGTTCCCCATTGTGTTGTCATTCGAACTCTGGGGGGAGCGTTTCAGGGACAAAAAGATTTGGTTCCATTGTGACAACCTGGGGGTGGTCCAAGCCATTAATTCCTTATCAGCTTCCTCCCCCCCCGTCCTCTGCCTGCTGGGGCGTTTTTTTTTTTGCGTTGTCGGGGCTTAAACACATGGGGGTGGCAACGCACGTTCCAGGGTGAAGAATGACTTGGCGGGACGCTTTGTCTCGTTTGCAATTGGAATGTTTTCGGAAGCTGGCCCCGGAAGCTGCGGCGGTGGGGCGGAATGTCCCGAGGGACTTATGGACCCTGGTAGGGAAGCTGCAAACCACTTAGTTAGATTTCATTGGCCCCGGGTACGTGGACCTCCTACTCATGTTTTGGACTCTCTGGGAACGATGTTGGAGGGGCATTGATCCGCTTGTCACTTTGGGGGAGAGGTCGGCGGCCTTGTTTTGTTGTAGGTCATGTGACCAATGAAGTGTGGTCGGGTTTCCCGAGTGACAAGAAATTTTTATCGGCTTTGCTTTTGGTTTAAAACACGGGGTTTGACTGAGTAACAAAAGATTTTCTGTAGTACAACCTTGAAAAGGGGTTGCGGGGGAAGTACGGGGATCGGATCGCGGGTTCGGTGTCTTTAATCTGCTAGAACGGCTAGGGAATAAGTTACCGTTAGTTTGTTCATCTGACTTTGAAGTCAGCTTGTTTCGGCTTGCTTTTTCACTGGGTTTTTGGGGCGCTAAGGATCGGCGAGCGGTATGCCCAAGTAAAAAAGTGACTGTGGGATTGCAGGAGTGGATGTTCAACGCACGCCGGACGGTTTGGTGGTGTTGTTACGTCGGTCCAAGACCGACCAATTGGGCAAGGGCAAGGTGGTGCGTTTAAGGTCGGTCAATGGGGCAATTATGTGCCCGTTACGGTGTTGGGACGATTATAAGAGATTACGTAGGGAGGGACCTCTCCCCCTGCTGGTGATGCGGGATGGGGGTTTTTTGTCCAGGTTCCAATTTACGCTATCTTTTGGGGGTGTTGAGCGAGCTCGGCTTGGACCCGGCGCAGTTCGCGCCACATTTTCCCATCGGGGCGGCGACGGAAGGGGGTGGGGTTTGGATGCCGAAGCAGTACGCAAAATAGGTAGATGGGAATCGAACAGGTACCGATTGTACATTCGTCCGCATTTGGTCTGAGATCAGTCGGGCAGGTTTTTCAAAAGGGGGGTGGGGGGAATGGGCTGTCAAGGGCCATTAGTGGGGGTTGGTAGGTCGTTTCCTGGGGTTTTTTGGGTTTCCCCTCCCTTTCTTTTCTTTGTCTTTTCTATTTCAGGTCAACGGCTAATCTGGATTTTTGGACACTCATATGTGCATTGGGGCGCAGAGCGGGCGGCGTTATGTGAAAGCGGTCGACAACTGGGGATTCCAGAAGATGTTGCTCTAGTGCGGTGGATTGGAAAAAGAGGGTTATCCTGGAGCCAAGTTTCTGCCAGAATTCCCGAGATTTGTGTCGTGGGATCGAGCTCCGGATATAGTGGGGTTTCATGTGGGGGGAATGATCTGGGGCTACGTCCCATTAGGGTATTACTTAGGGATATGTGATTTGATATGTTGCGGCTGTGGGTATTGTAACCAGACTTGGTGGTTATATGGTCAGATATCGTGCCGAGGTTGTCTTGGCAGCACGCAGATTCGGTGGTTGGTATTAATAGGATTAAAGTGAATAGGTCATTGGCGTCTTTTTTTGTTGTTTGGAAAGGGGGGTTCGTGGTTAGGGATAGGGAACTCGAGGATGGGAAGGGGAGTTTGGCGTAGAGACGGGTACATCTAAATGCATTTGGGTTGGATTTGTGGTCTTGGACATTCGTGGGGGGATCGAGAGGGCTTTGGGCTGTGGGGGCGTCGCACAGTAAGGTGTCACGTGTGCTAGCTGTGGCGGGTTGGGGTCCTTTGGGGTTGGTGGAAATAGTGGGGGGGTCAGGCCCCAGCTTGGCTCCCAATTTCGTGGATACACTGGTCTGGCGAAGGTTGGGGCTCCCCAGGGTGGCGTCCTTTGGGGGCAAGGATGGAATGGTTGGTCGCCTGAGGTGGCTATTGGTGCCTGAAGCCGGAGGTGACGCTGGGGTAAAAACGGAGGGGGAAAGAAGGAGGAGTTTGTTCGCCAAACCTTGGTTGTTGGAAAGGATTGATTGGCTCCAAGGACCTCAGCCCAAGTTGATCTTCTGGAAAATTAAGAAGGTAAATTAATTGGGGGAAGATTAGGGTTAGCGTTTGGGGGATGTGGGTGTACTTAGTTCCCATTCGCATTGTTATTTGTGATTTATATGTATGTTAATAAAAAATGGCTGCTGTGGTCAACTTATCCAATCCATGTCTCAGTGTTTTATTAAGGAAAAGAGGGGTATGGTGTGGATTGGGAGAGTTGTCAAAAGCAGCTAGAGATAGGCGCTGCCCAGGGTCAAGGACGGGGCCGGACATGGGGGCGCAGCCCTAAGGGGAGGCCCCACATGACCTGGCGCGCCTCAGAGCCGCGGGTTGTTAGGGGCGGAGTTACGCGCGCGTCATGCATAGAGGGGGCCGGCATATAAAGCCGAGCCCCCCGCCGCGCGGGAGTCAGACCAAAAGGGCGTGGGAGAACAGCAGTCCCCCCCTCCCTCCTAAAAGGTGTTTTTGGGGGATCTGTGGTGAGGCCTGGAATGTAGTTGGTTGAGGATTCTATGGAGGTGGGTTTTATCACAGTAGCTGGCGGGTTGGGTCTTGGGGTTGGTGGAAATAGTGGGGGTCAGGCTCAGCTGGCTCCCAAATTTTGTGGATACACTGGTTGGCGAAGGTTGGGGCTCCACAGGCGGCGTCCTTGGGCAAGTGATGGAATGGTTGGCCGCCTGAGGTGGCTATTGGTGCCCTGAAGCCGGGGGTGACGGCTGGGGGTAAAAACGGAGGAGGAAAGAAGAGGAGTTTGTTCGCCAGACCTTGGTTGTTGGAAAGGATTGATTGGCTCCAAGGACCTCAGCCAAGTTGATTTTCTGGAAAAATTTAAAAAAGTGTTAATTTGGAGGAAGATTAGGGTTAGCGTATTGGGGTGTGGGTGTACTAGTTCCATTGCATTGTTATTTGTGATTTATATGTATGTTAATAAAAAACTGGCTGCTGTGGCCAACTTATCCAATCCATGTCTCAGTGTTTTATTAAGGAAAAGAGGGGAATGGTGTGGATTGGGAGAGTTGTCAAAAGCAGCTAGAGATAGGCGCTGCCCAGGGTCATGATCCTAACTCCAAATGAGGTTTAGGGTATGTTCACACGGCTGATTTGAATACTGAATTTTCAGCATCTAAATCAGCATCAAAACTTTGTCTGAAAAGAACCACAAAAACGCTTTTTCATTCAAGCTTTTGACAAGGTTTTGGGCATAGTTTTCCAACACTGTGTTCTTTCTGAAACAACCATACAAATTAATAGACAGGAAAAAAACAGCACCAAAAACCGTGTCAAAAACGTAGCAAAAACCATGTCAAAGTTTTGGACGAGATTTTGAAGATCTCCATTTGATTCCATTTGATTTTTGCATTGAAAACGCTTAAATTGACATGACACTTCTTTTTCAGCACCCAAAACAGTGTCCAAAAAAACGCCTACAATGCGCATAAAAACCCTGTTGTGTGTGAACTACAATGCTGTTTTACAATGAAAATGAGCTTGGGGTGTTTAGGAAACTTTTTGATGCTGTTTTGGACGCGGAAACGCTCCGAAAACAGCGTCAAAACCAACTTTGTGAACATACTCTTAGGGTTATGGTTACAGTCAAGATTAGGGCTTGGTGTGGGGTTGGGGTCAGATAGAAAAAAATTGGATCCGGCATGTCCTAAACATATTCAGTTAAACTGGTTTAGAGCAGTAACAGATTAAAGCAATAGTAATCATTAGCAATAAGAATTTATGTTCTAAAAGAGTTTGTATTTCTAGTACAGTGTTGACCTACTAAGTATAACAATATTAATATTACCTACCATATTAAGTAATCATATTTAATGTAGCCAGATGTAAAGATTATTATGTATATATAGGTACACATGTCTTCACTAAAGGCTATCTCTGCACAGCATTGGTTTCTGGTCGGATTTTCGGCAGATTCACTATTTAGAATCCACCAAAAATTCGACTGTAACCATTGCCCCTTAGACCACAATAGAAAATCTGTGCTGTAGTCTAGACAGCATGGATTTTATACTGTTGGATTTCTAAACTGTCGGAAGATAAAACATGTTCTATATTCCGACGGATTCCCTTCAGACTACCATACACAGTCAGTGTACGGGGCCGTTAGCAAGTCCAAAAACCAACCGTATTTTTGGCGCAAACCCACGCCAAAAACCATGGTACGACGATGTTAAAATACTGTTGGATTTTCTACGGTATTTTAACATTAGCTGTGTAGACATAACCTTTGGGTACTCTTAGTAAAAAAAAACTGTGTCCAGGAGGGGCTTTTCCATTTACAGTTATCCAGAATGTACATTTAATTAATCTTTCACTAGAAAATCTAAAGAAATGTACTCTTTATATTTAGCTGTTAGTTCAGTTCTATTTTCTGGGCACGTCACATTTTTCACTTGCTGCCTTTAGTTTAGTAGGAGAATTAAAATGATTTAGAGATTTTGCTTGTTATCGAAATTCATGTCCGTTTCTCCTAGCACATGAATGATTACTGACCCATGATACTTATTAGAGATTGCACAAGGGTCACCTCATTTGTTTTCTTAACACCAAAAATTAAAGTGTCTTATAGTCCTGTCATTGAAGCACAATTTATAAGGAGGCTGTGTGTCATCTTTATTAGGAATTTTAGCGCAGTGAGAAGGAATGGTATCTGCAGTGATTAATATGAAAAAGGGTAATGTGATGCAAAAAAAACAGTCTTTAGCAGGGACATAATTCAGGATAGGCAGTGTTTTACTCATAATTATGGTTTCATTTTATAAAGAAAGCAGACAAATAAAAAGAATACACAAACTGATTAAAAGGGCCAATATGTAATCAGGGAACCTGGAATTATGAGCATACACCCAAGCTTTTAGCTCTAATTATTAAATGAAAATACATTTCATTTTTCATTTGTGAATGTCCTCCCAAGCAGGGCCGTCTCTTCCATTGGGCCAGGTAGGGACCAGCCCGGGGCCCCACGAGGTCAGGGGGCCCTTCGGGCAGCTGCCTACCCTGCACAATGGAAGAGACGGCAGTAAACACACGCAGGGACGTGCGCTGCAGTCAGAGCAGGGGCCAGGGGTGGGGGGAGGTGTTGGGGGTTTTAGGGGTGGGGGGAGGTGTTGGGGGTGTTAGGGGTGGGGGGAGGTGTTGGGGGGTAAGGGGGGGAGGTGTTGGGGGGTGTTAGGGATGGGGGAGGTGTTGGGGGGATGTTAGGGGTGGGGGGAGGTGATAGGGGTGTTAGGGGGTGTGGGGGGGTGTGTCGTGTTAGGAGTGTGTGGGAAGGTGTGGTGTCAGGAATGGGGGGTGGTGTTAGGAGTGGGAGGAGGTATATGCCATCTGCTGTCCCTGCGTATCTAAGCAAATCCAGTGTACGCCATCTGCTGTCCCTGCGTATCTAAGCCAATCCATTGTATGCCATCTGCTGTCCCTGCGTATCTAAGCCAATCCATTGTACACCATCTGCTGTCCCTGCATATCTAAGCCTATCAGATGTTATAATATCTGCTGGCCCTGCGTATCTAGGCCCCCATTACTTAAAGGGGATTTGCCACCAGACCAAGTACTGACACACACAGCCAGAGCACAGAGCCTGCATAAGGGGATCCTGTGACATGTTCACTCAAATAATCAAAACTATAATTTGTGAATTCTGTATACAAAAGAGAACACCTATTCTAAACAGCAGATTGAAAGCTTCTTCATCAGATAAAGCAGGGATCTAATAACACTACAGCTAGTTATTCTGTATACAAAAGAAAACATATTGCTACCCGGTGCCTTAAAAGACCCTTCATTCTGCCTGTCATCAGATAAGAAGTGATTCACGCAAGCGCGGCCTTTCAGCTCCTGGGTCGTGACTAGGGGAAGCTTTGTGGTAACCAAGGGGGGTTGAGAAATGCTGTAGCTTTTTAATCACATATATTTAGAAAACTGATTAAATACCCATTTTGGAGGTTCCCACGTCAACATTACATGGTGGCAAAACCCCTTTAATACGTTGTGTGAATCTCTTTAGTTGAGTGGCGTCTTCAAGCTCAGAGAAGCCTGAGCGTAAATACGGCCCTGGTTGGGGTATGTCAATTCTGCATAAAGAGTGTTTTTTATTTTTATCTACATAGCCCATAGGGCTTGTTTTTTTTTGTGAAAGTTGTTTTTTTTAATGGGCCATGAACCTCTGAAATTGGGAATCAAAAAAAAAGTGGGGTGAAATGTGAAAAAATTATTGCACCGTGTTTGCGTGTTTGTTTTTTAGGGGTTTTTACTTTTTGGATAAGGAGTTTTCTGTATTCGCATTGGGGGGGGGGCCCCCTTTTTTACGTTTCCCCCCGGGGGCCCCCAAGCTTTTAAGACGGTCTGCTCCCAAGTAAGATCTATTAATAAGTTTTAAATAAACTCTACACAAAGGGTTGGGCCCTTAAATATTTTCGTCTCCAGATAAAAAAAAAAATTCCTAAAACAAAAATCTTTAATATTGCTTAAAAAATTACCTTTTTAAAAAAAAATGGCCTCACACATAACCAAATACAAATATGCAACTGTAATGTATAAAGTACCCGGTTATCAGTACCTAGATACAAAAGAAAGGGGCAAGTCTGCAATCACAGCAAAAAAAAAATTGTACCCAATACCTATTACAGGAAAGTGCCCCCTATAAAGGGAGGAAAAAGGGGTAAAAACTCACGTTCTGAAGACCTTGTCACAGTAACTCCTTCCCCATTGGCCCAGAATACCTATAAAAAAAAAGCCTACGCATCACTATATTAGCCCTTTCCCAGATAGAGCATCCCCCCAAAAGAGGGGACCCCCCCTCTCGGCGACTCCCCCTAACAACAAAATTTTATACAGTAACAAAATAAGAAAAAAGACATAAGCCCCCGACGCGTTTCCCAAGTTTTTTTTTATCAGGGTTATAATTATACCTGTTGAAGATGATGATGGCCAGGTGAGGGGCATGGGGGGATGTTGAGACAGAAATTATTATATCCCCACCCCTTTTAACCAAAAACATCAGCCAATCCTTCCCCACTTTATAATGTAAAGGTAAAGTTTAAAACTGCTAAATAAAAAACAAAGACGCCAGACCCCACAGTTCCCGGCGCCTCCTGTTCCCCCAAAACCCGGAAGTGGAAAACCCGGAAAGTGGAAAACGGAAGGGGCAAACCGGAAAGGGCAAACCAAAGAATTCACTAGCACTTGCGCCCCAATAGGAACTAGACCGAAACGAGTGCAAACCCACTCGCCCGGCCCCGGGCATTAGAAAATTTTTTCCCGGATAAAAGGGACTGGGAAAAAAAAAGATAATATTTTTGAAAAATAGCAAAATGGTACCCAAAAAAACAGGGGGCTATCATTAAACCAATATCGAGTACAAAAGGGTTCGAAATAATCCAATGGATATAAACAACCAATAGTTAAGGCTAATAAAATAAAGTGAGGGGGGGCAGTAAGACAAAAAAAAATATGAAATATTATAACTCTGACAGTATTGATAATAAAATATACCCAAACACATGGTTGAATTCTCAACTGTTTACCCTATCAACAAAAACCCCAAAGAAAAGGGGACCTAAAACAAAACAAAAAAACTGAAATTATGAAAAATATTATAAAAAACAGAAATTGAGGTTTTCCGTTAAGACCCCAGGGGGTATTAATTGAAAATCCACTCGTTTTTTTTTTAAAGCAGTTTGTATCCCAATACCCTCGAGTTGATTTCCTCACGCCCTCAATGCAAAAATTTCAGGTGTGTTGGATCATTATTATGACATACAAAAAATGTCGATCATCGGTGTACTCTCTTTGCCCAATGTCCCCAATGTCGCCAACTGTCTTCTAAATTGTCTCTTAGTCTTTCCAACATATCCTAACAGGCAAGACAAAATCATAAATAAAAGCTCCTTCACTCTTACAGTTGGAAAAATCTCTCTTCACAAAAGTACGATTGATTTAAAATCAGTGAAATCTTTTACGGCAATAAATGGACATGCCACAAGTTGCCCCACACCGAAGGGACCTAGTGGGTTTTGATCCAAACCCGGTCCCTTTTTTTAGGGGGTATATAAACTATGCACCAGTCTATCCCCCCAATGACTTCCTTTCCTAAGTAATTGAGGAAAATCAGGGGGAATCTTTTTTAAAAACCTGATTACCTCAAGATACCCAAAAAAACTAGAAATACAGTCTCTCGTAATTCGTGGCCCCCGATAAAGTTTGCCACGATCCGCATAGTTTGATTTGTGGGGGGAAATTGCTGTTTGCCAAACCCCTTGAGCAGTCTCAATCTATCCTTTCAAATGCCTTGCAAAAGCTCATCAAGACTTTTCGGATAACCCGATCCACAAAATTTTTTAAAATCCCTTTTCTTGGAACAAAAGTCTCCTTTCCTGGGGTTTTCTCCAACTCGGAGAAATGCCCGGTTTTTACCTTTTTAGGGTCGGGGTAAAATTCCCACCCGGAGGGGGACATTATTGCGGTTGGTTTTCCCAAAAGGTTTTTGTAGTAGATTGCAAATTATCTTTAATGAATAAAATCCAAAAAAGGGGAAGGCACACGTCACAATAGTGAAGTAATTTTTATTTTCAAATTATTTTTATTTAGACTTTTCCCCCAAAGTCATCAAAAGCCTCTGTCGTCCCCTTCCACAAAATTAGGAAACGTCAATATACCTACCCCAAAACAGGATATTATCCAATGGGGTGGTCATTGTCACTAAAAACAATGGTGCCTCCCCCCAGCCCAGGAATAAATTTGCGTAGGGGGGGAGCAACGGGGGCTCCCCAAAGCGACCCTGAGCTGGTGGAATTTACATTAAAAATTAAAAAATGTGTTCAAGGGGCGAAATGAACGCCTTAGGGCAATTGATTTTGCCCTTTTAAGTGTATACATATAAAGGAAAAAACTCACAACCCCCCACAATCATGGGGAGCTGTATAGAAGCCTCAACAAAAAAAAAGGGGGAGCTTTTTGTGTCCCCCAATGTCAGTCCCCTCAATCTTTCAAAAAAATCAGGAGTGTCCTTGGAATACGGCAAAACTACACAAATTCTTTCAGGATTTATCAATATAAAAACTGACATTCTGAGAAAGGGGGAATAATAATATTGGGCGCCTTTTAATTGATCATACCCTTAGTTTGGGAGGGGAAAAAAAAGGGTAAACCCGGGTTTTAGTATATAAATTTATCCATAGCTGAGATCAACCTTCAAGGGTAAGGGAAGGTTAGGATCCCGTGAGAATAAAAGCATGAGGTTTAAAAATGTTAAAATATATTAAATTCCAAATAAATTTGTTTTATGGTTAAGATAATGTTATATTTTAATTTAATGCTTAATTTGGAAAAAGTAAGATTATTTTAAAATACCCACACTCATTAAAAACATGTCAAACTCTGGGCTTTGTAAGCGGAGGCATACTATACTCTTGGTCCGGTTATGTCCCCTCTCCATGTGATAAACTCGCAAGTAAACTAATTCGGCAAATCCAGAAATCAACACCCAAGCTCTTGCCTTAAGGAGTCCCATTTCTAAAGAATTTTGCCATTTTAGACTCTAACAAAAAAATGATATCCTTTACCCAATCAAAAGGACTAAACCCAACAGGAAAAAAAATTGGGGGGCCAACACCCAAAATTTTCCCAAATCTGTAAGGACTATTTTTAAAAATTGATAATCTGACAGGGGTCATTTTTTTTTTTGTCTCCCCCTCTCTCAGGGAATTCCCCTTGTTCCTCTAAAAAAGAAGACAGAGGAGGATGGAGCACCATAAAAACCTGTGGGATTTATTTTTTCTCCCCTTCCTTTTGGTCTTCCTTCCCTTTATTTTTTACTACCTGGAATCAGTATCTGAAGACTCAATTCTGAAGAAAAATATTATCGTCCCTCCTTTTATCAGTCATGCAACACCTTTAAGTGCAATCTCCTTAGTGTACTGATGCAGCATTTAAAACCAGCATGTTGTATGAAGGATATGGGTTAAAGGAATCTTAAAGGAAAGTCGTGTTCTCTTCTGACCCCTTTTTTGTCAATTCCCGGGACGATTTCTTGGGGCTACAACCTCAACTTCCTCTCCATGGCCCTGTGTAAATGTCCCGCTATTTTTTATTGAATGGGAGCTTTTTTGTGGGAGTAAACCTCAACTTTCCCCTCCCTGTGCCCTGTGTAAATTCCTGCTATGCTTTTTGAAAGTACCTTCTGTGGAGCTACAACCCTCAACTTTCCCTTTCCCTGTGCCCTGTTAAAGTCCCGATGTTTATTGAATGGTACCATTTTTTGTGG